>CM019149.1:102591093-102640108 GCA_009733165.1 Naja naja | reverse complement strand
TAAACTGTACATATTCTTTTTCTTAGCCTTTGTTGCATTCTTGGATTCAGAAGTCTGTGAAAATATTATTGAATTCAGAATATTTTTAAAACATCTTGCAAACATTAATTGCACAGATGTTAGTAAATTTAAATTCTAGCCTTCCAGCATAGCCACTACTCAATAGATTTAACTGCCAAACTACAACGTCAAGTTTTTATTTCTGTAACAGAAGCACTTGAAAGTGGAAGGTTTTTCCTCTTAGTTTGCATCACTGAAATTTGGTTGGGAAGGGAAGACATTGTTGTCCTCTCTGAAATGTGACTTCCCTGGTATTAAGCATGGTACCAGCCATGAGTCTGGGTTAGGGATGGGGAAATAGCTGTTGTAAGTTAGGCATCTAGTTGTCTTTCAGGGCCCTGTTCCAGCTATAACCAGATATGAGACGGTCTTAGTGAATCTGAGCTGTAGGGTGAGTTGGGATTGCTGCTTGCTTATATTCCTCAGTACTTCTAATAGTATTTCTACCTGGGGTTCTTGACTCTCTGGCTGACTGCCAGTGGAGTTCCCTAGGCTTATGGCCTGAGATTTCAACCTGCTTCTCTGAAGTCTGAGGTAGATCAAGAGTTGGAAATGTCCCCTCCCAGATTTCAGATATGGCACCAGCCATGACCCAAGGGATTTGTCATCTAAGAAAATCAGAAGTGAGACTGTTGATTAGGTGGGATACCAGGAATCAGATGTAATTTCTGCTTTATACCAGCCTCTCTGCTGCCTGGAAGCTTCCTTACCTAGGTTATTTGACACTGTGGCCAGGTTGGCTATGGAGTTTTCCAGGCATGTTACCAGGACTGATAAAAATGATTTGTCCCAGATATTTACCCATTTATTTGTGAGTCACTGATTTTCAGTGTTTGTCTTCTAGGTCTTCTTCCATGGCCTGGAGTGAGGGATGAGAAAACTACCAGACTGAAGTTCTTAAAATTCTTCTTAAGATTTTCAAGTTACTACGGTATTATTATGCTTGTTCTTTGAAATATTATTTGTCCCCACATGTATTAGCAAGAAGGAATTATTGTCAGTGGAAATTAATTTGTCACTTTCATGATCATTGTTCTAGCAATCAGCATAAGTCACATACTGGTAGGTCTGGTTGGCATGTATATTTGTTTCAGTCCTTGTAATAATCAGTCACTTTCTTGACTGACAATGTTTTTCTTTGCTTTTCTTATGGGGAATAGTTGCATCATCTTTACCCTTTAGGGATTCAGTTTTCTAATTCTTGTTCTGCAGTATCTGAACATTCAAAATCTATTCCATCTGCAAGGGCTGAAAACTATTTCCAGTTTCCAGTCATGCAGAAAATCTTCAACTTCTCTTATTTCTGATGGTTGCTGATTTCTTGAACTGATAAAATCTTGTTTCTCATCAGATGAAAGACAGCCATTTGCTTTTCAATCCTTTTGTTTTTGTTTTCTTCCTCAAGGACTTTTGTAATCTTCCATTTGTGGCAAATATATGTCAGGTTGCTTTCAGATAGGAAACATACATTTCACAAACTTTTCAGATCATAACTGGAGTTCTAGTTATTCAGCTTCCTTTTTCTTCCCAGGGCATCACCAATTAAAAAGTCTTTTATTCCCCTTTCTCTCGGTCTATTCTCAAATTTTCCAAGTATAAAGCCTTAAAATTACAAGGAACTCTTCCTATCCTGTTGAACATCTCTATTCATTTCCACAAGACTCACTCCTATAATCAGCAGCTATTCAGAATATAATATTTTTATGCTTCACAGCTCAGTACACAATTTTTCAGAACTACTGTGGCCACTCTCTTCTCCTCCTGTTGAACTCCTAGCAAACTCCTCTTAGTTTCCTCTGTTTATTGGCTCAGTGCTGATCAATCTAGCTTCATCAGCATGTTTCATTTAACATAGACACAGTTAGTTTTCAGGGTTTTCAATTGTAAAATCTTTCCAATCTGATTTAGGCAAGAAGGATGCTGTGATCAAAACATTACTACTAAATCATTACTGAATTATCCTTTATGTGTGACCTTTGGCATTTTGAATAATTACTGTTATCCAACAACTGGTTATTGAATTAAATAACTTTATAGGGAGGCATTTTATGCTAATTATTTAAAGGAATTCTCTCAATTAGCAGGATTGTATGAAGCAACATGGCCATAAACAGCAAGGAAATAGCAATAGCACTTAGACTTGTATACCACTTCACAGTGCTTTAAGCCCTCTCTAAGCTGTTTACAGAGTCAGCATATTGCCCCCAACAATTTGGGTCCTCATTTTACCCACCTAGGAAGGATGGAAGACTGAGTCAACCTTGAGCCTGGTGAGATTTGAACTGCCAAATTGCAGGCAGTGGCAATCAGCAGAAGTAGCCTGCAGTACTGTACTCTAACTACTGCACTAACATGGCTCAATCTTAATGCAACATTTCCAGTGGTTGTAGGAACTTCCCAAATGCTTTGGCAATTTCAGAAATCTGCATAGACACCATTATCACATTATTTTGCATGAATTTGTATATTAAAACCACAGAAGAAATTAAATGTAAGATCCCCCCTCCATACAGACACACAGTATAAACCAATTCAAATTCTAAATAAAATAATTCATTTTCATTTGGAAATATTCTATAGGATGACCCATTTTAAAAGACCTATGTAAGGATAACCTACCTTAATAGGATGTAAATACTACATCCCTTTAAATGGCATTTGCAAACATATATCTTTCTTGAAGTTTCACTGCAATCTTTACCTATTTGTAGTTTGGTAATTCAGCACATTTTTATTGTATTCTGAAACTGGTGAGTTAGAATGTCATGATTGGGAATTGCATTAGAGGCTGTCAACCTCCAGCCTGCTTGCTAAATTACCCAGGATTATCTGTCTGCATACTCAGCTGTAAAGGAATTGGGAGGGCTCTGCATGGCTTCATTGCAGGGAGGCTATCCTTTGAGAGAAGTCATCGTAACATCAGCTTTTCTATAATACTTGGACTCTCCTCTAATGCTGAGTTTGAGTTAGAATCCCTGGCATGTCAAATGACATTAAAGATGAATATTTTCAACAGCATGAAAAATGTTGCCTTTAATGTAAGTGTCATTTTTTGTCAGATCACAGTACTACACTATAACTATTTTTCCTTGCTATATTTGTTGGACCACAACTTTACTTAAATATGGCAGTTATTTAACTGAGTGGAAAGGCAGCTAAAATGTTGAAGTTCCTTATATTTGGGGCCTTCAATATCATCTAGTACCAAAATCCACAACTAAAGAATCCAGGACAGATAGCCATCCGGTCTTTGCAAAAACACTTCCAATGAATGGAAGTCAACTATCTTCTGAAGCAATCTGTTTCACTGTTGAGTAGCTCTTCCCATTACCATTATTCCTGATGTTCAACCAAAATTTAAATCCTTGTAAATTTAAACCCATTGTTTCTTGTCCTATCTTCTGCTACACCTCAACAAAACTTGCCTACAGGTGAAACTCAAAAAATTAGAATATTGTGCAAAAGTTCATTTATTTCAGTAATGCAACTTAAAGGTGAAACTAATATATGAGATAGACTCATTACATGCAAAGGAAGATAGTTCAAGCCGTGATTTGACATAATTGTGATGATTATGACTTACAGCTCATGAAAACCCCAATCCACAATCTCAGAAAATTAGAATATTGTGAAAAGGTGCAATATTCTAGGCTCAAAGTGTCCCACTCTAATCAGCTAATTAAGCCATAACACCTGCAAACGGTTCCTGAACCTTTAAATGGTCTCTCAGTCTGGTTCAGGAGGAATCACAATCATGGGAAAGACTGCTGACCTGACAGTTGTGCAGAAAACCATCATTGACACCCTCCATAAGGAGGGAAAGCCTCAAAAGGTAATTGCAAAAGAAGTTGCATGTTCCCAAAGTGCTGTATCAAAGCACATTAATAGAAAGTTATGTGGAAGGGGAAAGTGTGGAAGAAAAAGGTGCACAAGCAGCAGGGATGACCGCAGCCTGGAGTGGATTGTCAGGAAAAGGCCATTCAAAAGTGTTGGGGACTTTCACAAGGAGTGGACTGAGGCTAGAATCAGTGCATCAAGAGCCACCACACACAGACGGATCCTGGACATGGGCTTCAAATGTCGTATTCCTCTTGTCAAGCTGCTTCTGAACAACAATGTCAGAAGTGTCTTACCTGGGCTAAAGAAAAACAGATCTGGTCTGTTGCTCAGTGGTCCAAAGTCCTCTTTTCTGATGAGAGCAAATTTGCATCTCATTTGGAAACCAAGGACCCAGCCTGGAGGAAGAACGGAGAAGCACACACTGCAAGATGCTTGAAGTCCAATGTGAAGTTTCCACAGTCTGTGTTGATTTGGGGAGCCATGTCATCTGCAGGTGTTGGTCCACTGTGCTTCATTAAGTCAATGCAGCTGTCTACCAGGAGATTTTGGACCACTTCATGCTGCCTTCCGCAGACGAGCTTTATGGGGATGCTGACTTCATTTTCCAGCAGGACTTGGCACCTGCCCACACTGCCAAAAGCACCAAAACCTGGTTCAGTGACTGTGGGATTACTGTGCTTGACAGGCCAGCAAACTCGCCTGACCTGAACCCCATAGAGAATCTATGGGGCATTGCCAAGAGAAAGATGAGAGACATGAGACCGAACAATGCAGAAGAGCTGAAGGCCGCTATTGAAGTATCCTGGTCTTCCATAACACCTCAGCAGTGCCACAGGCTGATAGCTTCCATGCCACGCCACATTGAGGCAGTAATTGCTGCAAAAGGGGCCCAAACCAAGTATTGAGTACATATGCATGCTTATACTTTTCAGAGGTGCGGTATTGGTCTATGTACAATGGTTGTTTTATTGATTGCATGTAATATTCTAATTTTCTGAGATTGTGGATTTGGGGTTTTCATGAGCTGTAAGCCATAATCATCACAATTATGACAAATCACAGCTTGAACTATCTTGCTTTGCATGTAATGAGTCTATCTCATGTATTAGTTTCACCTTTTAAGTTGCATTACTGAAATAAATGAACTTTTGCACGATATTCTAATTTTTTGAGTTTCACCTGTATGTTCTGCGTAACAACCCTTCAGAAATTTGAAGACAAACCATCAAATCCATTGTAAGTTTTGCTTCTGCAGGCTAAAGGTTCCCAATATCTCTAATGCAGTAGACCCCAACCTTTCTGGCTTGGAGGCCTGGTTGTGGGGGAGAGGAAGAGAAGGGATAGTTGCTTGTGAGTGGTAGGCAGGTAAAGACAGCTTCGCTCATGAGTGCAAGTGGCTGCCACTTGCATAAGGCAAGTTTTGTGCATGAGCACAAAACGGCTGCCAGTGGTGCGAGGGAAACTTTGTGCAAGCACAAGATGGCTGCTACTTGTACGAGGGGAGCTTCGCATGTGCACACTTGATCACCTGCTGCCTACACAGCCCAGTTTTAACAAGGCTGCAGCCTGGTAGTATCCTGGGGTTGGGGACCCTTGCTCTAATGGACAGCTTGAATCCCATAAATCAGCACAGAGTTTTAAAATGGTTTCAGAAACATTACATCACAGCATTTTAATGTTTCTTCTTCTTCTTCTTCTTCTTCTTCTTCTTCTTCTTCTTCTTCTTCTTCTTCTTCTTCTTCTTCTTCTTCTTCTTCTTCTTCTCTATATGTATCTTACAGTATTTGGTTCAAAGTCTCATTTAGACTGAAAACAGGTTTTATAATTAGCTCATAGGATGGATGCTGGAATTACTGTGGAGCAGCAGCCAAAAATATACATTCTGCAAATATAAAATCTGTTTTATTTAATGCACATTGGTTTCTGAAAAGATAAATGTTTCTCCTATCACCACATGATAGAATAGGTGATAGCTAAAGTCTTCACTTGATTCTTAGTTTCCTAACTGCTCATAACATATCTACATATTATCTGCCTCTCTTTCTGTTAAGACTGCCATATCTGATAATGGGTGGGATCCTACCAGTTCAGTCTGGTTTTATAGAACTGGTAGCTCCGAAGAGCAGCTGGCATTGAACCAGTTCGCTGGGATGAGGTTTTGTTCTGCTGTTTGGCCCGCCCGCCCAGGTTCAGACTGTCCTTTAGTGGCTGCATTTTCCTCCTGAGCTGCTTTGCGCAGAACAGCTGAGTGCCACTCGTCAGCTGGAGAAGATAAATGCGCACGCTCCCCGAACCAGTTGTTATGCCGGTCAGATCCCACCTCTGTCTGATACACCACAGCATCTGCAGAGTTAGGTGTTTGGTGTAGGAGATAATCACTTTCTGCCTGCTGAGATGGTGAAGTCTCACTTGTACAATATTCTGGGGAAGAAAGGAGGCATGTCTGTGACATTTGAGGAATCTTTAGACTAAAGCCCTGTATGGGACTGACCAGTTGGGCTTAGCAGACGGTGCAAAGGCAGTTGGTTCAGCAGCAGTGCTGTCTTGAATGACAACTGGGTCTGACTGACTGGACATACTTATTTTATTGTTGTTCCACTGGAGTAAAATGATGGAAGTAAGGCATCACTTTGTAACCAAGTGAAAACAGTCACAACAAATCCAGCACCAGTGGTCTGATTCTCTTCTTACTGCCAGGGCAGATAAACAGATAAGCAGATGACTCAGTCAAGTTCAGTTTCTCATTTTTCCACATTTTTCTTTGAAATGTTCTTTTAAAAAGATATATGTATGAGAATTCATAGGCATTTTGCATGCATTTCTCTTAGTGCATGCATTTCTTTATATCATTCTATATATATTTCCATAATCATTTTTGCAGTTACAAGGTAGCACACATTGTTTTGCCAATGCATACTATTTCCTAATTACACTATTTCCTAGTATAATTTTATATCCATGTTTAAACTGTAAATCACAACGCCAAATTTGACCAAAGAGCAAATAGCAAAGGATAATTAAATGTCTGTGTGGATATTGCTTGGCAAGTGTAAATTAGGTGAATCAGCATTAATATGTAAACAGAATTAATTTCTCTTCTATCTCTAGTCACAACCAAGTCCAATACATATGATGGCATCTGTTCATACTTACTATATATCTGATAAAGAGGCTGCCTAACAGATCATATGCACTGCAAATGTCTCTTTGTGTTATTGTATTAAGTACTTAGCTTATGCAAATATTTTAAACTGAGATGCTATTTTTAAACAAAAAATCAGGTTAATATTTTATTAAATGATCAAAATATCAATGAAATCAGCAGCAATGAGGACAGGAGACATCACATATTTTTGTCTTACAAAAAACCAAGGTGACGCAGTGGTTAGAGTGCAGTTCTGCAGGCTACTTCTGCTGACAGCCGGCTGCCTGCAATTTAGCGGTCGAATCTAACCAGGCTCAAGGTTGACTCAGTTTCCCATCCTTCTGAGGTGGATAAAATGAGGCCCCAGATTGTTGGGGGCAATATGCTAACTCTGTAAAACTACTTAGAGGGGGCTGTAAAGCACTATAAAGTGATATACTCGTCTAAGTGCTATTGCTATTGTATGTCAAAAGAGGCTTTGTTTGTGATGTCACACCTGCCATTTTATAAATTTTGATCTACTTCCTTGCATATGCTGCTCCTTTTTTATAGTTTTAGGTCCTACAATTAAAAGTCTAAACTCCTTAATCACAGAAAACCAGTGAAATTTAAAAGATCTCAAATTTAAAAATGACAAGGAACGTCAAATCATTTAACTATTCACTATGGAGGAAGAGTATACTTTACCATAGCCAAACAAGATATTCTGCATAAATGAGCAGGACGTATTTCTGATATATTTTTTTCTTTTTAGAAGTGTGTGGAAAATAACTTAATACATTGCTTCCACAGTCAGATAAAGCTGCTCTGAACTTTATAATGAAATTGTCTGTTCCTGAAATTTAGGCAAAATGCAGTGACTTCAGATTTTCTCAGTGGACCATGTCATCTTCCATCCCATTTTTCAGAACATTAAACCCCTATGAATTTGAAACCTCTTGTACTCCAGCTTTAAATTTATGAGCTTGCTGTAAGTTTATCAAAATTGTGCTGAACAGCAGCAGATGCTTAACATAATGTAAATCCATGAGCATTAAAAGGCGTATAACTGATACTTAATAACAAATTTCAATTAACAATAAATGCCAAAATGAAGCTGCTTTGCTTAAAAATATTTCACTTAGGGTGGTACACATTTTCATATCATGTTTCATATCAAACAGACAGCAGAGTCTGAATAAATTAGTGAAATAGAAATGATTTAAATGATATTAAAAAGTAGAAATTTATAACCTATAAAAACTAAATGTCAACTCAGAAGGCATTTAATTATTATTTTAGAAGAAAAATAAGATAAACCAAATGATAGTGGAAATTTAGTATGATGCTAACATTCACACAGAAAACTCATTCCAAAAAGAAAGGACTACCATCATTCTCAGATTCCAATTCTGGTCATGTGAGCATAGAATAGAAATAAGGACTATTAAAATAGGACTATTTTATCAAAGAACAGGGTTTGTTTGTTGTTTCAAAGGTCTTAGAGAAGATATCCTTTACGAGAAGTCCATGTTTAAATTAAACATAAAAAAGTATAGGAAAAGTCCAGAATCATGAAGTTGGATTGCAAATATTTTTTTTTATTTTATTAAAATAAAATTCTATATTAAGTCTAAGATAAAGCAATGCTCTCTTTCGCCATGAAACTTATCATACTTCAATATATTTTGATTAGGTTGATTGATGGTTCTCTTATTGCAAGAAACACTTTAGAAAGTGTTCTTTGCTTCCAACCTGCATGGCTTTTTATTCATACAGTGGTACCTTGGTATTCATTTCCTTTGAAACTCATTGAATTTGGTAATCCACATTTTAATGAGAACATTTTGTCCTGGTTCTTGTCATTTGTTTGGCATTCAACATGTAAGCTAGAACTTGTTGGTGTCGGTTGCCTCATGACTCACTTACAGCCTTACAGCCAAAAAAACGGTGACACGTTAGTTACATAGTAGCTCTTGCCCTGTGAACATCCTCTTGAAGTCTTGTCTTAGCTTCTGTGGACATTGTGTGTATTTTTCACCTTTTTCTCTCATCAGTATACGTAAAGTGAAGTTTTATTTTATTTAATCTAGGTATTAACTTTTACTTTATTTCTCCTGTAATGTGAGGAAATGCAACCATATCTTTTTACATATTGCTTTAAAATGTGCATTGTTTTTGATTTGGGATTACATTATTTACATTACCGAGAGCTTACCTTAATGACGGATCCTGGGATCCTGAGAGGTGGCATGGCGTGACCAAGGGTTTAAATTTTAAATCTGGCACTAAGGGGAAACTTTTAAATTTCTTAATTCGTTGTCTTAATGGGTTAGGGAGGAGGGAGGGTAATTATGGTTCGGGTCAACATTGTCCTTCCAGGCTGGCAATCGGTCCCGGTATGGGGGGCTGGGGGGGGCTCAGGGTCCGTGGGGCCTGGGGTGGGGTTGGCAATTCCGAGGACAATCAGCTATGACAGGGGGGATGAGACCAGGGGCCAAATTTTGTTATGGGAGCGCGCCCCCGCTGTTTACTGGCGCGCTCTGACCCCCAGGTCTCCGCCCGCTCCCCTGGGATCTCAGGAGGTGTGGTCCATGGGCTTAGGCTGATCTACGTGAATGCCAGGTCCGTAGCTAACAAGTCATCCCTCCTCCGTGAGCTTATTGAGGAGGAGGCTGCGGACCTGGTGTGCATTACGGAAACCTGGTTGGGGCCGGAGGGGGGTGTCCCTCTGTGTGTTCTATGCTGCACTGGTTTCTGTGTGCTGCATCGGTCTCCAGCCCAGGGAAGGGGCGAAGGGGTAGCCATAATTGTTAGAGAGACCCTTTTTCCAAGGGAGGCCAATGTTCTGGAGATAGGCGGGTGTGAGACTCTCCTCGTGAGGTTGGGCCTGGGAGGTCGGTTGGGTCTGTTGCTGATGTACCTGTCCCCCAGCTGCATGGCGATGGCCCTTCCTGGGCTGCTTGATGTCCTCTCAGGGGTGGCGGTGGAGCTCCCCAGACTTATAGTCCTGGGGGACTTTAACCTGCCTTCTCTTGGGGGGGGGTGTTGGGTTTGGCTCAGGAGTTCATGGCATCCATGGCAGCCATGGACCTGACTCAGGTGATTCAAGGACTCACTCACGAGGGGGGGAGAACACGCTCGACCTTGTTTTTATCTCGGGACACTGGCGTAGTGATCTAGGGGTGGGTTCTCCGTCTCTACCCTTGTCATGGACAGATCACTATCTCCTGTGGCTAGTCTTTCAGGGGGCTATCCCTCACTGCTGGGATGAGGAACCAATTCGATGGTTCTGCCTGAGATGCCTGATGGACCCTGAGAGGTTTCAGATGGCTCTGGGGTCCTTGCCCACCTCCCTTGACCACAACCTGGCCAAGGTGCTGGTGACCACCTGGCAACAGGCGGCCTCGAGGGCACTCGACCAGGTTGTCCCCTTGTGGCCTCTTCCCCGCCACAGACCCCGGTCAGCTCTCTGGTTTTCAGAGAAGCTCCGGGGGATGAAATGGCGGAAAAGATGCCTAGAGAGCAGGTGGAGGACGAGCCATTCCGAATTCGATCGTGGCCAGTTAAGAGCCTACATTAGGACCTACCTGGAAGCGATTAGGGTGACGAGGCGTGTTTACTTCTCTGTCCTGATTGCATCTGCTGATGATCACCCTGCGGCCCTGTTCAGGGTTACCCGTTCCCTCCTCCAAGTGAGGGAGGGGGCAGACCCTTTTCAGGGCAGAGCAGAGGAATTTAGTTTACATTTGGCGGATAAGGTTGCTCGGATTTGGGCTGGCTTGGACTCGGACTGGCAGTGGTCTGATGATGAGGTGACAGCAGATCTGGTCGATTCCATCTGGGTTGAGTTTGACCCGGTCTCCCTTGATGAAGTGGACAGGATCATGCAGAGGTTGTCCTCCACCACGTGTTTATTGAACCCGTGTCCCTCGTGGTTGGTTTGTGCCTCCAGTGAGGTGACATGCGGCTGGCTCCAGGCAGTTGTCAATGCTTCTTTGAGTGAGGGAGTCTTCCCCGCCACCTTGAAGGAAGTGGTGGTGAGACCCCTCCTCAAGAAGCCTGCTCTGGACCCAGCCGTTTTGGATAACTATCGTCCAGTCTCCAACCTTCGCTTTTTAGCGAAGGTTGTTGAGAGCATGGTGGTGCAGCAACTTCCCTTGTTCCTGGAAGAAACTGATTATCTAGACCCGTATTAATCGGGCTTCAGGTCTGGACACAGCACAGAGACAGCATTGGTCACGCTGATGATCTCTGGAGGGCTCGGGACAGGGGTTTTTCCTCTGTCCTAGTCCTATTAGACCTCTCAGCGGCTTTCGATACCATCGACCATGGTATCCTTCTGTGGTGGCTCTGAGGGTTGTGGGTGGGGGACACCGTCTTGCGGTGGTTCTCCTCCTACCTCTCGGACCGCTCGCAGTCGGTGTTGGCAGGAGAGCAGAGATCGGCTCCAAGGCCCCTCACTTGTGGGGTGCCACAGGGGTCGGTCCTCTCACCTCTCCTGTTTAATATCTACATGAAACCGCTGGGTGAGATCATCCGAGGCTTTGGGGTGAGGTATCATCAATATGCAGATGATATCCAGCTTTATATCTCCACCCCAGGCCAAATCAGTGATGCTCTCTCTGTGATGTCCCAGTGCCTGGAGGCGGTATGGGTCTGGATGGGGAGAAATAGGCTCCAACTCAACCCGACCAAGACGGAGTGGCTGTTCTTACCAGCATCTCGGTTTTCTGGTGATGTTCCATCTTTGGCCATGGGGGGAGAGGTGTTGCCCCCCCGTGGATAGGGCGAGGAACCTGGGCATCCTCCTGGACCCACAGCTCGCTTTGGAGGAGCAGTTGGGGGCTGTGACCAGGGGGGCTTTTGCCCAGGTTCGGCTGGTTTGCCAGCTCCTCCCTTACGTGAGCCGAGATGCTCTTGAATGGTCACTCATGCACTTGTCACCTCTAAAATTGACTACTGCAATGCTCTCTACTTGGGGCTGCCCTTGCGGACTACCTGGAGGTTACAGCTGGTGCAGAATGCGGCCGCGTGGGCTGTGATGGGAGTATCCCAATACTCCCATGTTACACCCCTCCTACGTGACCTGCATTGGTTGCCGGTTGCCTTCCGGGTTAGCTTCAAGGTGCTGGTAACAACTTATAAGGCCCTAAATGGCTTGGGTCTGGGGTACTTGCGGGAACGCCTCCTGCCAGTATCATCATATGCCGATCGCCCTGTTCGCTCCCACAGGAGGGGCCTCCTTGAGATACCGTCGGTCAGACACTGTTGGCTGGCAGTTCCCAGGGCTAGGGCCTTCTCTGTGGGAGCCCCCACCCTTTGGAACTATCTCCCCGTGGATCTCCATTTGGCCCCTGATCTCCGCTCCTTCCGCCAGGACCTGAAGACTTGGTTGTTTCAACAGGCCAGCCTGGAATGACCTGGGTGGGTTTTTTTTTACTATTTCTATTATTTATTTTAATGTTTTAATGTTTTATTGTATTTATTCTGACTTGTTTTTTTTAATTGTTTTTTTATGTAAATTTAGTGTCGTTTTAATGTTAGCTGCCCTGAGTCCTTAGGGAGAAGGGCGGCATACAAGTCGAATAAATAATAATAATAATAATAATAATAATATATAATAATAATAATAATATAATAATAATAATAATAATAATTATTATTATTATTATTATTATTATTATTATTATTATTATTATTATTCCTTATGGGAAAAATTGCTTGGTACGCATCATTTTTGCTACTTATCAAAAATGCTTCCCAGAATCAATTAATGATGAGTACCAAGTGCCACTGTATAATGATTTCTTTTTTCTTTTTTGGGTAACATGTCGGTGCTCTGCAATGCCATAGCAAACTGAAATTTTATGGAAAGTCTTCAGTGGAGACATGAATGTTAGAGCCATTCATTCTGCTTCACAGAGCAAAAATCTATTACAGTTTGGTATAAGATGGATGGCCACATAAATATTTTAAATGAATGAATGAATGAATGAATGAATGAATGAATAAAATCTATTCCAAATAATCCTTGGAATTAGTTCAAGGTTCTACACTTGTATTTATATAATCTTAATTTAAATATGGATTTTTATTACCCTTTCCCAGATGTTTCAAGTCCTTCATATCAAGAAAATTGTGAGCCACATTTATGAAATATAATACTACCTGAGGAGTGGGCAAATTAGTATTCAGTACATATCAGTTTTTCATACTGGGCTTCATGTCATTAATAGTCATATGTTATGGAAGAAAGACTTTTTACATATATAGTAAGGAGTTTTCTTGTGGAATGTCCTTTTTTCATAGAACTTATTTGTCACAGAACCCACCATAAATTTTGCAGAAAGGAAGTTGGGAGCCCAACAAAATCGCATGTTGGTTAGCTATTCTCTTAAAAAAATAACAAACTCCGATTTCAAATCTTAGTACCAAACTCCAATTTCAAAACTGTGAAGCCCAAAGAGCATCTCAGACATTGCACAATGTTGTTTATGTGAATGCTAATTACTGCCCCTAGAATATTCTTTTCTAAATATTTCTTAATATATTCTCCATACAAAGCAGATTGTTTACCAAGAGGAAAATGTTTCTGTAGCTCCTGAAAGCTGCAAGTGAGTTATTTTGTATAAGCTGAGTTTTGGGATTCTATCTTCTTGCTTCAGCAAATCACATGTAATTAGTTTAAGGAAACCCTACTGTGCAACACTGACATCTCTATTAAGCATGATGCTCTCTATTTGTGATTTAATCTTCAATCCCAGATGTCTGTTGCTCTTGTGGATTGTACCTTGTATTTATTTTTAAAACTTTATCATGTTATTTTTACAGAATGGTCTCTATCCATATGGAACTCAGAAATAGGTTACGTTGAATTCATTAACATTTTATTAGCCAGTGTTGATTGGTTTGGTTCACTTCATCCCCTCCTATTTGCAAAGAAACCAAATTACTTGTTCAAAATTAGAATATTTATCAAGACCTATAAAAGACACTTTATTCCCTAGATGGCCTTTTGTGGTATTAGAATGGATTAGTGAGAAGGAAGCAGATGGATGGGTGGTTGATCACATGCATTAAAAGCAGAAAGTCCAAAGTTCACTCCCAGGTACTTCCAATACGGTTTTCAAAAAATCCCCCTTGAAACTCTGGTGCCCAAATATACTAATAGTACTTGTCAAGGAGGACCAATGACCTGATTCAATATAATTCAACTTTCAATATTGCATGTAGATGCTTTCAGTCTAAGAGTGTACCAAAGTACCTGTATCACCAGTGTTAACATGGATAGCTTAGACAGCAGAAGTTCAGGTTATCATTGATTAGATTGCTTGAATTTTCACCTAAAGTGCACCTATTCATCAATGTTCATCAGTTAAGCTTTGAAGTTTATTTTAGGTTAGCAAGCAAGTGGAAAGTCCATTAGATTCAAGAATTGTTTTTAAGGTTACAATTATTAAGACATACTGTGGCTCCATAACAATAGCATACCACAAATGGACCAAAACTGGGATAGTTCAAGCCAGAGCAGGAAATAAAAGAACTATACCAGCTTGTGGAGGTAGGAGGTGGCATTAACTGATTTTAAAAAATTAGTGGAGCTACTCCAAAAATTATATTGTAATTAAGAGCAATGGCTAAGCAGTTTTCCTTGCTCTTCTTTATATTCATCTTTCTATGAGGAAAAATGCCTCCACTTAGGAAAATGCATATGATAGCATGTGAGAAAACATTATACTGACGACAGAAGAGATTTATTGGGTTTCTCTGTTGGTAGGAAACTACTCTTATGTTCTTAGTATTGTTTCTTCTGGAGACGATGAATCTAATAGTATCAGTCTGTTATCTCCCAAAGGAGGAGAAAACACAATATGTATTAAATTATTCATGAGTACTATGTTATGACAGAATACAAAAGATTTTTAAAGTTTGTCTCTTTGTGTGTGCGTGCGTGCACTATTCAAAGGAAACCAAGGAACTGATATATAATTTATTTAAATTTTGCTAAAATTCAAATTGTAGCAATTACTAAAATGTTGCTATTATGATTTAGAGATCAATAGCATTCAGATAATTTTACCTAAAATTATTCATTATTGGTGTGGAATGCAAGATGTTAGGATAGGATTTAGACCTATGTGTTTTCTGTGTTGCAATTATGATTGTGCATTTGTTACACTTTGCCTTTGTTATATCTTTTATGATGCATATTTATTGTCTCCTTATTTTTCTTTTAATGATTACATTCTGAAGTTCTCCAATATTTGTTACCTTACTCCCCTTTTCCAAGATGAAGCTTTTGTCTTTGAGAGAGGAGAAAGAGGTACATAGTGTAAAGTGTAAGGATAAAAGTGAATATTATTTCAAATTTGAAAACAAAAGAAAAATAGATTTAAAAAAAAACACCCAAGTCTTAATCAGTATAATTTCAGATTCTGATTGTCAGTGGGCATGGAAACAGAAATGACTGAAAACTTCTATAGAATCATTTCTGATGCAAACTTCAAAACTTTTTCAAAAGGGAATGGAGGGTGCCCCATGTATAGCTTTCATTTCCAAAATTAGGCATGACACGCAGAATTTCAAATTCTGTAAAGAAATCCAGCAGGGGAAATTTTAAGATGATCGATTTGACCCCCATGAAAAATTTGGCATTGGTTTATAGTTTTTTGTTTCTGATCTGGCTAAACGGGTGCTTATGTAAAATACATAAAATAGCATTATATAATGACTCAAATAAAAAAAAATGTTGATATAATCACAATCACAAGCATTAAAATCCATCACAAAGTTTTGCTAATGACAGAATGTTATTGGTCTTTTCATAATATAGTCAGCTGATAGACCACCACTGATTTCTACACAATGGCTTAGAAGATGTAGGCCTCTGAGTAATTAAAATATGAACTCACTCAAAAACAAAACCTTTACAGTTTGTTGCAAATATCTTTAATAACTAAGGACAAAGACTAACCAAATGAAAGGAAAATGTAAATCAGCAAAACATTTTATAATTGGAATGTTTCTTAAAGCTATTCACTATTTGGATGCTGCATTCTACATCTGCTGTCCATGCATGAATTTAAGGAATGTTTAAATTCTTTAAATTTAAGAGAAACTCTGTTTCCTATAGAAACCATAGTTTAAAATGTTGTACATTTATTTCTTTTTTAAAAAAATCAACCAATTTAATCTTTCAACTGACAAATCAATGCAAAAATCTGACCAAGCCATTTAGTTTAAAATAATTATTCAGAGCTGTGGGAATGTGGAAAAGATTTATTGAGTTCCATTGGTTCAGATATGCAAAACTTACCTAGTTTTGCATATCTGAACCAATCACTGGTGGAAAACTGGTGGACCTATAGCAGTGGTGGAATTATTTTCTTTTATTAAAAAGCCCAACAGAAAAGTAGGAAACTCAGGGAAAAAATAAACAGTAATTCAAGAGAATTACTTGTATATCAGGTAAGTATTATAATGATTATGATGATTACATGCCATGAAGTCAATACCAACTTTTAGTAACCATATAGATTTTTTCCAGTGATAACCTGGTCTTTCAGGTGTTCAATTACTATGCCAGATATACATTATTCAGGAAAAGCAGAATGCAAAAAGAGGAATTTGTATTTTAAAGCAAACTGTGTTATGGTGCCCTCTGACTCAAAGGAGTTAACTGTTAAAGGATGTGGTCTAATAGATTATCAGCCTCAGATTTCATAGAACAAAGAACTACCTGAGGGTGAATCAGGTAGCAATCATCAGGACAGACGGTGAGGAGGCAGGTGCAAAGGATCTTGATCTTTGGTGACTAATAGCCCAATGGATCAGTGGTTGCATTAGGATCACAGAGTGTTGAGCAGAGATGCTCTGCTTGGCTCCTTAAGAAGCAAAGTGCAAATGTCCTTAATTTAGCTAGGCCTGCAACTAAGCTATTTTACAGCAATCACCAGCATCTGGCCTTTTGACTATGCTGATCTTGTATCCATATTCCTGTGTTTTTAATTCCTGCTTGCATCATGAACCTTGACTCTTTGACCTAAACTAGCTAAATTCCTTGATGAATGGATTTTTGGACTCTTATAAACCATGCTTATATATGTAAAGCCAGGCTATATTTTGACTCTGGACTGAGCTGTTTAACTACCCAGGTCTTAGGCAAACATAATTCTTCTGTATATATTTCTGAAGTGTCCATGCATAATTACCCACCAGTAAACTATTTGCAAATCAAGTTGGTGTATGTATGAAACAGCTTAAAACAGAACAGTTGTGCCTGCATATATATGCATTTATTGTTTTAATCTTACATGTATAAATATAATTTAAATTTGTTTCAACATATTTATCCATATTAAGTGAGAATGTGTTTTCCTCCCTCCCTTCCTCCCTTCCTTCCCAAAATAAGGAAAGCAATTGGCTATTTCTTTCCTGGAACAGAAAAGTGGGAGGGCAGCAAAGAAATTGTCCAATGGGAGACTATAACATGCAATCCAGGCCGAACTCTTTCTAATCTGTTGGGATAAAGATTTATGTGATTCTAATAATATTTCTGTATTTTTCACTGAGGAATAAATAATAAATGTCACCTAGGTTGCTTCCATAGATCAGCAGAAAATGCATGGACAGGAAAAAAATAAGCACAGGGGAAGAGCAAAACAACTATTACAATTTGAATACAAAATCTACTCTCTGATGAAGAATGGCAAGCCACATTAGATATAACCAATTTCCAAGATAAATATAGTAATTTATTTATTTTCTATGCTCAAAAAGGCATGTAAAATGTTGAAGATAAATTTTTAGTCAGGTAAGTAAAACATTCTCTAGATGTCTTTCGAACAAAATTATACTCTTCAATCATTTGAAAACTTTAAAAAGTGATCATATATAATGTCATGCTTTATGTGACAAGAGTCTATAATATTACACATAATTTTGAGCTATACTCAGTCAAGTAGGAAATGTTTTTATGGCTGTCAAACAAATTTATTTTGTGCTATAAGATATGTATGTGTGTATATATATATATGTATATATATATATATATATATATATATATATATATATATATATATATATAAATTTTAAAACCACAGCAGCCATCAGATGATAGCTTAATTTAAATTTGTCAACGTTTGAGAATGACTCATAAACAAACAAACAAATTTATTTTGGAGCATCTAAGAAGTGATTGCATGCATAACCCAGATTTATAACAACTGTCCAACATTACATTCAGTTGTTGTTAAAGAGACAAAATTCCTTAACAGGAAATGCAGTTATCTTAATGTACTTTAATGGGCTATTTGCATGTCAGAAACATCTTTTGTCTAGTTTGCATGTGGCTTTAGTTGTTGCAGTCCAGGAAAAGATAGAACTAGGTTCTCTACAAGTATGATGTATGTGCTCCAGCAGTCTCTGAGCTTCCACCCCCTCTCCAAAAAATATTTGAAACACTTCACAGTGAATTAACCCCACTCGCTAATTCATAGAAGGAAAAAATAAAATTTGTATTTTATTCAGTTTAGGAGAAATGCCCAGTTTTGTGAAGGGAGACTTGCTAAATTCAGAAAGCATTGTTTTTGTATTATGGCTCAGAACTCTGGACCAATATCACCACAGAAGCTAGAATGGCTTATTCCTGAAGATGAACTCCTTCCAGAGGACATTTTTTGAATGTTCTTTATGTTCTTGATGTTTTTCTTTATAGTAATTTTACATTTTGCTATGATATAAGTATGTTTTGCATTATGATCTTGATATATGACAGTTGTTTTCTTTCTTTTACGATATTTTGTATCTGGTTTTATTTATTGTAGATATTTTATTGCATTTTACACTGTATGAGGGACTGAGAGTCTAGAGTGAATCTTATTATTGATTAATAATAATAGACTGCAAACAAGATTTCATAGAGACAAAAGAAATGTACATTCCGTCAATCAATTGCAAAGTTCTTAACTTAGGACTTAGAAATCAAATATATAGTATAAAGCAGGGTCGACCCTGGTTGAGCAACTATACTGTAAAAATGATCTTGGAATATTGTTTGGTTGCAAACCAGTAGCATCCTCCAAGGAAAGTAAAGAGAAGATGAAAATGCTGCTCATGGTCATATAATCTTCAGGTGCGCAATAGTTCTGTTGCTACTACCTTTTTGACATTTTTTGTGCTAGTTTGCTGATGTTCCTACTTCAAACTGAAAATAAGATGGAAATATGAGATGTGTGAAATGGCTGCCCCCGACCATACAAATACAATTTCAGGCTCTACTTTTAGAAGTGTAGCTTTTATATTGTGGGAAATTGGTTTTCCTTGTAAATGATCAATGGCACAACCAGGTTAGAGATGCTTCTTGCATCCTTGTGCCACTTGATCTCTAAATGGCTTACCATAACATCAATCATAGTAGTCTTCTGTGCCAGCTTTGAAGTTGGGAATCAGAGGCACTGTTTTACAATAGTTCGCCTCCTTCCTCCTTGAATGGTTTCAGTTAAAGTTGGTAGGCAAGGGAAAGTCACTACTTAAGTCCCTTCTGGGGTGCAACAGGGTTCTGCTCTTCCTTCTTATTTAAGGTCTTCCTGAAACTATTGGGTATCGTTATTCACCACATTGGGTTTGGGTATCCAGTTGCCTCCAGGTACAACTTAAGGTGCTGGTTATAATTAAGCTTTACATGGCATAAGGCATGATTGCTGTCTTTTCTAGTGTCAGCCTTATTGGTTGAGCCCATCAGGTTGGTGTAGTCTGGGATCCTTTGATTAAACAGGGTATTCCATCAGGATTCTGGAACCATGACTTTTCTGTTACAATCCCTGCTCATTGGATGAGGTTCTCCCTCTCATAGTCACTCCTTAAAGACTGACTGTCAGTCAGTTCTGGAGGAACTTAAAGACTGACTGTTCTCCCAGGTTTTATGTTAGACTAATTGGAGCGCCTTGTGAAGGTTTGACATGTTTACCTTATTGACCAGATTTACCATCTTGTAACCATTATATACTTTTTTTCTATACAGTTGTCTTGTTTTTATGGAGTAAATTGCTGAATGTCAATAGGAATTAGTTGGAGTCTGTGTTGAAATGAAGTCAATATTGTCTGATTTCCAATGCTCTAATGCAGGGGTGTCAAACTTGTGGTATCAAGTTGTCACATGATGCATTGTAACTTTTTCCCCCTTTGCTAAAATGGGGTGGGTGTGGCTAGTGCATGATGCATTTGGCCCACAGGTCATGAATTTGACACCCCTGCTCTAATGTGAGAAAGAAAATGTTCTAAAAATTCTGCCTATTAAGCACACATAGCAATGATTCTTGAAAACTAAACATGGTAATAATATCTGCAGATGTTTCATGAATCAAAATTGCATATTCTTGAAGTAACAGACAATGTGCATGCCAGAAATTTGTACATACACACAACAAAGTAGGAAAGAAAAATATGGTAGAGAATCCTTGGCAAAGTTCCTTGCACATTCCTTCTTTGTAAGTAAAGCCAAGTTAAGATCACTCATGCCCTTGTTGCCTCTCGACTCGACTACTGCAACACTCTCTATCTGGGACTGCCCTTGCATACCATCCGGAGACTGCAGCTGATGCAGAATGCGGCCGCGCGGGTGGTGATGGGAGTTTCCCGCTTCTCCCATATTACCCCCCTCCTGCGTGACCTGCATTGGTTGCCGGTTGCACTCTGGGTGAGATTCAAGGTCTTAGTTTTAACATTCAAAGTCCTACACGACATGGGTCCAGAATATTTAAGGGAGTGACTCCTGCCGATATCGAGTACCAACCGCCCTGTGCGAGCACACAGGCAGAGGCTTCTCAGGGTTCTGTTGGCAAGCCAGTGTCGGCTGGCGGTCCCCTGGGGACGAGCCTACTCTGTGGTGGCTCCTGCCCTGTGGAACCAGCTTCCCCTGGGGCTCTGTCTGGCCCCTGACCTCTGCACCTTCCGCCACGACCTGAAGACCTGGTTATTTGACCAAGCTGGGCTGTGATAACCTTCTCAGGGGGAGGTGGTCTTTTTATTTAATTTTAATATTGATATTGGGCTTGGTTTGGTTTAATTCTTTTTAATTATTTATTTATTATGAATGTATGTTTTTAGTTGTGAGCCGCCCCGAGTCTTTGGAGATGGGGCAGCATACAAGTCCAATCAATCAATCAATCAATCAATCAAATCAAGATCCTGATACTCATCTGTTATCAATACAGTAAGGATGTAATTGTATTCCTTCCTTGAAATATGATTATAGTAGCTCATGTTACCCTTTTATTAGAGACATTTTCATTATAGAGACTCCTTGTTATGTTGGTATCTAATTTCATCCATTTGGTCTGACTTTTGTGTTGTATATTTTGTAAATGCTGCTGGTCACTGACTGAAGAAACATTACTGCTACTCCTAGTCCTCAATTATTGCTACATTATTTCCATCCTTTTCTTATCCTGCACTACTGACAGCCATATTATCAGTACAGAATAACAAATGCCTCCCTTCTGCCCCTTTTCAATGCAAACAATTTGTTTATTCTGGGCAAGATGTAATTATAACCAGTCAGTGTACAAATCCTGTCCCCCATATCCGGTGGTTATTTAAGTAGATGTTTTGTTGGCATTGTCATAGAACTTTGTGTTCTAAATTTTTCTTGCCATACTGGTGCCTCAAGCAAGAAGTTGAATATTGCTGTTTGACTATTATCAATAATGTTGCTCATGATCTCTGAATTTAATATTACTTTCAGAATGAAGCCTCATGGTCCTGCCACCAACCCTCCTCCCATCCTAACCTGCTTAATACAAAGCTGAGAAAGACATCAATTTATTGTTGAACAAACATAATCTACCTTTTTGACAATAAGCCAATTCTCACATTTTCTTTAAATTAGCCTTGGGCTCCAGATTAGCCAGAGAGCTGTCTTCAGGCAATTTTTAACTACAGCAAGTATGGACTATCCAAAGTACTGTGGCTGGGTGCAGTAGAAAGGCAGTAGATTTTCCTTGTCACTGTCATCTTAGCAATGATAATCACAGTGGAATTCCTGATGCTCTCAGAGCTTGGTTGTTTGGTTGAAGATGTTTCATTGCCCAGCTAGGTAATATCATCAATGTGACAGTGCAAATAACCAGTGCAAATAAGCGCAGAGAGCAACAAGAACTCCACATTTCAACCCTGAGCTACTTTCTAATGCAGGGCTGTCAAACTCCCAGCCAGATGTGTCACATGCTGGCCACGCCCACACCCGGTTTAGAGAAGGGGAAAA
Organism: Naja naja; assembly: GCA_009733165.1. Lineage (NCBI taxonomy): Eukaryota > Metazoa > Chordata > Lepidosauria > Squamata > Elapidae > Naja > Naja naja. The sequence goes on along the minus strand of CM019149.1, from coordinate 102,617,819 downwards.
AACTCCCAATACATCACATGACAGTGCTGTGAGGACGTGAGTTTGTCACCCCTGTTCTAATGGAATGACAGTAACATTGCCCTAACTGGCACAATAATTCTTTTGGTAGTTTAAATTTTTTTCCAGAACATTGCACCCAAGCTGTTATTCCTAAGTATGGACTCTAATTGCAGATGGGATCTACTTCAATGGCAAGGGCAAAAACATAAATGTGGGGAGGCTAGAGTACTTTTACTATCTCTGTATATCCAGGGAGAATCCAGTCTTAACCTCAACTCCATTGCATGCAAAACAAGCTTGAGACTAAACTGTAAACCATATGTGATATAACCTACCTAATAAAAGATTTACCCCTGTCATGAAATACATTAGATGCTTAATTACAGTACATAGCAAGTAAGTACATAGATATATTTAATATGAAATCTGTATGCGAGTGAAGAGCTGGAGTTCAATCTGAAGTAAGACTGGAGCAGAAAAAATCCAATATTTTGAGTAACAGGTGAAAACAGTTTTTTCACAGTGTAACTAGAACTTTGCAGTTTAAAAACGGTGAGATTTATATTCCCTCTGTACTTGAGATGGATAAGGTTTGCCATCTTATCATACCTAATATTTCTGGTTTTTAGTAGGAATAAGGGCAACCAATGAGAAACACAAAACAGCACAATAATCAGAATCGGAAATAAAAAGAAATACAGGAATGGCAAAATTGCTACCTTTTGTCCATTTTTTTAATATGGAGCCCCATTGTTCATATTCCAATGGAAGTCAGGGCCAAAGTTTTAGTGAGTAAGGCCAAAACCTTACTGCTGCCTCATGATCTCCTTAACTCAAATTTACATTCCAGTATCTCTGTGCCCATGAGCTCTGGAAAATATGAAGCCTATTAAAGGAGAAACCACACCAGATCCAAACTTTTGAATTTTAGTACTGTACACTTTGTGCTTAGCTCATAAAAGATAGGGTCCCAATTTATTTCAGTGAACATGAGGATTTATTCTCTCAATTAAATCAGATTCAGTCATGAGCATAATATAAATTGCTTAAACATCAACATAAAAGACAAAAAAATACAATGGAATGAATGTAAAGAGAATTCTGTGAAAAAAAATTGAGCAACATACAAAAGCTTTAAGTTATATAATTTATAGTAAGAAACTATCAAGTAGTTTTCATTGCTCAAAGGATCCTAGTTTGTGGGAAAATATGAGGGGCAAAATGAAACTGTTAATTAATCTCTTAAGGTAATTTTCATGGATCAGTTGCTTTAAATAATACTAATTAAATACATTTTCTAAATTCCCAGCTAAAGAAACCTAAATTAGGAAGAAATTAATGAACATATATGAAATTTGCTATAACTTCCTTTTACTTTTGTCACACTTATGGAAATTTCTTCAAAAGTGACATAATAACTTGATAATGTCCATGTACCACAAAGGTAGCAATAACATTAAAAGCAAATCAACTTTGTGTTTTAATGCCATCTTGCCTGATTGAATAAAAAAAGAAATTCCAACCACAATTGGATCTCAGAGATCAGTACCAATCTGAGCCAAAAAAAATGGAAAATAATGTTTATACAAATTTATTACAACTGAAGTTATTTGGATACATGTTGGTTGAAACCAAGACAATTAATTAATTACACTATGTAATGTGCTGGATTCTATTCTCAAAAATGTATTGCTTCAGGGCACTATACAGCCCTGAAGCCTTTAAAGCATCTATACTTTTTCCTGGAATTGCATGACAGTGGCGTATACTGTAACTTTCGTCTATGGCAAAAAAATGTTAGAAGCTTTTTTACAAGATAACAATCTTTCTTTTATATTGTTAATATGATTAAAATGCTTGACATTCATGAAGGCCCTAAAACCTGTTTTTGTCATCAGACCTGGGGTTCTGAAAGAACAGTAGACATGCTTAGATGGCTCCTTTATTTCCTCTTCATCTAGGGTTTATATCTCTGCTTTTATATTTACTATTAAATACCATTTGAAGCCAAACAGAGGCTGTCATACTTTGGTCATGTCATGAGAACTGACTCACTCAAAAGTCAATCGTGCTGGGAATGATCAGCAGAAAAAGAAGGCGAAGCTGCCATAGTACCTGCTGGCTGGACATTATAAAGCAAACTCAATTTCATTGAGGGCCATATCAGGATTGTATTTGATGTTGGGGCGGATGGAATGGCTGGGGTGGGTATGGCCAGTTTGATGTCACTCATGTCAGGGTGCACCTGTGATGGCCTGGGTGGCGCTGGGGGGATCCTCCTGCAGACCTTTGCCAGCGAAACAGAGCCCAGGAGAGCTGTGCACAGCCCTCCTGAGCTCCATTTTTGCTGGCAATGGCACCGTGGTCCAGTCCTTCATTATTTCCAGGGTGGCCCCGTGGGCCAGTTCTAAGCACCCATGTGCCAAATTCAGCCTGCAGGCCTTGAGTTTGACACTCCTGCTATAAAAGATGACACTAGGATGACCATGGCAGATGTGAAGAAGGCAGAGGAGGACAGAGGGGCATGGAGAGTGCTGATCCATAGAATGGCCAAAGGTTGGACAAGGCTGAATGGCTGATGACGATGACTGCTAATGTGATTTTTATATCTGTTTTTATTTCTATGGATTTTAAATGTAATTCTATATGTGATTTTACCCACTTGTTGTATACCACTCAGAGTCATCTTCAGTGATATGAGTGACTATATTAATTTGACTGATAAATAATCCATCAAATAATCTGTTAATCAGTCAATAATCTATGTTTAGATAATTTACTGATACTGCCTGAATGTTTCATATTTATACATAAACTTCAATTGCCACGAGGGGAAAAAATTGAATTTCAACCATACTACATACAGAAAAAATGGTTTATTATAAAAAATTAAAGTGCTAAAATATAAAATTGTTAAATTGTTCTCAAGGGAAGTGCCAAAATTGGCAAATTTTGAATTATTGGGAAAGACTCTAGGCCTGAAAACATTTACAAACAGCTGAACTGCAAAGATTCCTCATTAAAGTTTCCTCACAATATTCCACAATAACAGAAGACAGTTGTAATTTGCATATTCATAACACAATTTTATTATCAAAAGACAACGCCGATAATAATTCAATTCTACACCTAAATGGATATAACAGTGTTTACCCTACGGGTGACACACACAACCAAAATGATTACTTTTCATGCTGGTGAAACTGCTGCAGAACAAAGCTTTGGAAAACATAGCTGCATAGTCAGCACGCTTCTCATCTGTTACAAGCCCATTAGCAAGTCTTGAATTATAATGATGTCATAGAAAAAAAATCTACTCTTTATTCCTGGGTAATTCCTTGTCTTTGAGCCAATAAAACAAAGGATTGTATGGCTTTTCCAAGGAATTATTTTCAAGAACATTTTAATTGGAAAGCAAGAAAAGCCCACAGTAGTTAAATGAGGGAGGAGTCTACAATGCATAACAGACCCAGAACTGGCATAAATTTCTGTCCTTTCATTTGCTCTTTTTCAATAGACATAAAAGTCCTTTAAAAAATATAGCTGAGAAAAACATAAAGAATGACCAATGCTTCTTCCCTGATTTTGCCCTACTAGGAAGTGTCTGACTGTGTTTGAGACTCCAGAGCCCCCTGAGCTCTCAGGATCAAAATATATGCCTATATACAGTATTTTTGCTTTAATAAATTCAGTCGAAAAGCCTTTTGGATGATATTTATTTTACTTGATCTGTCTCCTGCCTTTTATAACGTTGATTAAGATGATTTTAAAAATGCAAATAACAGAAGCAAACATTGGGAGCAAACAGCAAAGCCTGAAATGACCATTTTGTGCATGTCAGATAACTCAGTTGTGGATAGCAAAAGATCTTCAGAGGGCCTGTCCTGCAGCTCAGTCAGATTCTGTGTTAAAATCTGTGTTAGAAGTACCCAAATAGATGGATAACTAAGTTGCTGTCTTGTCTGACTACATGAAGTGCAGTTTGGATGAGTTCTTACTGTAATTAATCATATCAAATATTACTTAAAAAGTGGCATGTTTTGACCACCTGTAGTACTTGTATCAGTGTAGGATTTGGGAATATTAAGTCCTGATACAAGTTGTCATAACACTCTTCAAAAATGGTTACTGCATTTAGTTTTATTACAAGTCTGCTTCCTTATGAATATATCACAGAGTAATTTCATGGCCAGCCAACAAAAAAACTTGGGCAGGAGATGTGGTGGTTCCCTTCATGTACCAAGTGTAAGCCAGAAACACAGCTACAAAGCAAATGACTGCTCACTAGTTCTGAAATAGTTTTCAGAGCTCCATTAAATAGGTAAGCAGTTGAAGCCAAGAATATCCAGCCTTCCTTAATTGTACCAAACAAAAATATTACTTAGTTGAAAGCAAATGACTCCCATAATTTCTTGCATTATGTGGAAGAGACAATCCTGCGATCTAAGGCACGTGGGTTTATAAACTTTATAATTAGCAATTTGAATTAGACACTGAAACAAATTGATAGGCAATGCAGTGAATAGAACAGTCTGCCACACCATGGTTTCTAAGTATGTGATAGGCTAGCTGAGAGATAATGGGAATGTCAGCCATGGTTGTGAGGTCTTTTATTGTGCAGCCATGAGCATTATGTATATATGACACAATGACCTATAGAAGAGAAAAGTGGGATGAATGGATGGATGGAAGGATGAAGGGATATATGGATGGAGGGATGGATAGATGGATATTTTGTTAGGTAGATAATATTTTGTTATACACTACTTCATCACTGAACTACTCTGACTGCCTGGTATAGAAGAAGCAAACCGTTTTTCCCTTTGGGTTTTAAAAATTCATGAAAAGTCAGAGGTTTAAAATAGGCAAACAAATGATTGTACAATAATATATTTCAATCACCCCTTTCTTCACAATAGGAGCAATTTGATAGTGGAAACTAAGAAATAGAGAACTTCCCTTATGGGATTCAGATGCTTTCATTTGATAACTGTACTAAGCAGGTTGCTCATTATCATATCTCAATGCCACATACGAGTTTTTTAATTCTAAATCATACAGTTCTTTTAGCACTCTGATGATTAAAGTGTAAGAATCCAAAATAGGATTTTGTCAAAAAATTGAGATGAAAAATATTTTTTTTAAATTACATTTATATGCCGCCCTTCTCCGAAGACTCAGGGCGGCTTACAATTTTTGGGATACAACCCAGTGTGCTCAGCAATAGCCTTCATTCCACTGTATATGCCTGCTTATTACTAAGCGGCATTTTTACAAAGTCAGCTTATTGCCCCCAACAATCTTGGGTCCTCAATTTATCTACCCCGAGAGGATGGAAGGCTGAGTCAACCTTGAGCCTGGTGGGATTCGAGCCTATAGTAATTGAAAAAAAAAAGCTGGTAACTCTTTTTAAAGTGTGTACATTACATGAAACAAAGACATATTTTTCCTATATATTACTTTTGCAAAATTCTGAGGAACCTGCGGCCCTCCAGTTACTGTGGAACTACAATTTCCAGCAGTCCCAGCCCATTTAGCCAATAGTCTAAGAAATCAGATGTACTTCAGCAACATTTGGAGGGCCACGTGTTTCAAATCACTGATCTAAAGAAGATTTAGGGTTCTGTATGGCTACAAATAAATAGTAAGACTCTGTCCTACAAAGGTTTTTGTTCTCTCACATTATATTTTTCTGTATGGCAAAAGCCTATTTTATCAGGGTAATGTTTTATTTGGTGCGTCTAGTTCATCTATTGCCTTTGTTTTTAATTATATTGTTTCTTGTTTCATCCCATGAGCTCAGTCCATCTAACATAAATTAATAACACTCTTTGCTTTGGAGATATAACAACATACCCAAATATGTTTAAAAGCCAAACAAAGCACCACTTCATAAATAGTAGGTCTAAGATCCCAGCCAAACTAATTTTTTTTGTAGATAGCCACCAACTAAAAGCCCTCAGAGGAAGGATGAGAATTTTTTTATACATGACATATTTTGTGCATGTAATGAGTGGTTTCAGATTGTCCATACCTGAACTTGGGCATTTTGATCCATAAAATATTCCAAACTTAGGTGGGGACCAGGAGTTATATTCAAGGTATAGTCTTTGTTAAGTCTGCATGAAGAGTCAGATGCGAGGAGTTCCAGCAAAGAGTTTATTAAGTGACTACAGCTCGAATGGACCCGTCTTAGCTTGGCTACGGCTGCCTCTTATAGCCTGCAGCCGTGGTTGCCAGCCAATGGGAGTGCAGGGTTTCTTCCCGCACTATTTAAACCAATACCTTTTGACATTTTACAAGAACAGTTCAAATAAACCAATAACATTCAAACCTACATACATAACACCCCTCCCCACTAGGTTCAATCCATACCAAACCCCAACCTATCTAATGTATTCCTTTAAATAAGTGGGGCTCTTACGTGTACGTTGAGACCTTCGTGGTTCAGAAGTTTTAACGTTCTCACCCAGTGAGAGGGGAAATGTGCCTGCTGACATTTCCCTGTTGGGACTTCCTGTGAAAGGAGACCCTGTTAGACTGTTAGAATCTGGTCTCTCCTCCCAACCCATCTCCATTCCAATGTCAGCACCCAAGTCAGGTAGTGATGAGCAATCTTCCACTTCTAAGGATGGATCTTGGCATTGTGACAGGGTTCGGGATGGTTCCTTCATAATGGCTCGTACACATGGGGTTGATTCTTGCTTGCTGATTTTCCTCCTGTTCCCCCCCTTCCCCTTAGAAGTGACATCAGGTGAGGAACCCAGAGAGAGACAGGGGCATGTTCCTGAGGAACCTGGATCTAAGTTGGTCAATGTGCCTGCTCCAGAGGAGGCCATCCTCTGTTTGTACCCTGTAAGACCGAGGGCCAGTGATGTGAGTTATTTCAGCAGGAATCCACAAAGGTTCACCTATAAGGTTCCTAGCATATACAGAATCTCCCACACTGAAAGAATGAACTTTGGAAGTGGAATCCAGTGGTGCGTTGGGTGCGTGAAGTGGGATGAAGGCGGTCAAGGAAGACCTAAGTTTCCTACCCATCAACAACTCTGCTGGGGATAAGTTAGTAGATGGGCTAGGAGTGATGTGCTGAACACTAAGAAGCTTTTCAAGCTTCTCAGTGATATCCCCAGGGCCCAGCTGCTGAAGCTTCTCTTTGGTAAAGCGTATCATGCGTTCAGCCGCCATTAGAAGGGTGCCCAGGGGCAGTGAGGGCATGTCTGATACCCTGTTGTGCTAGAAAGGATTCAAAAATGTTAGATGTGAATTGAGGGCCATTGTCAGAGACAAGGACATCTGGTAACCCATGGGTTACAAACAATTTTCTGAGCTGCTTGATGACAGCCTCAGTTGTAGTGGATGTCATGGGAATTACCTCTAGCCATTTGGAATATGCATCTACTATAACTAGAAAAGTGTGCCCCTTGTAGGGCCTGCAAAATCAATGTGGATTCTAGACCATAGGCCCCTAGGACATTCCCATTCCTGTGTGGGGGCGTGAGGTGGAGCAGGCCTGACTACCTGGCAATTGGGACAAGATGCTACCCAGTTTTCAACCATTTTGTCAATACCTGGCCACCATACATAACTCCTGGCCAAACCTTTCATCCTTACAATACCAGGATGACCCTCATGTAACATTTCCAAAACCTCCCTTTGCAGTTTTGGAGGAATAACCACCCTGTTACCCCACAAAATACATCCTCTTAATACAGATAATTCAGTTTGCCTGGACTTAAAAGGTTGGGCAAGGTGAGGTAGATCTTGAAGAGGCCAACCTTTCTTAATCCAGCCTATAACAGGTGCCAACACAGCATCTTTGGCAGTTTCTCTGGCAATCTCAGCAGCATGGACTGGAAGCTTAGCAACAGTCTCTAGGAAAAAGGTGTGAGTTTCAAGTTCAAAGTCCTCCTTGTGGCAAGGTAGAGGGCAACGACTCAGTGCATCAGCATGTCCAATGTCCTTGCCAGGCCTGTGAATCAGTTTGTATGAATAGGCTGCAAGAAATTCAGTCCATCTCAGCATTCTTGGTGACAGGATATTAGGTGTAGGTTTGTCTCCTGCCACAATGCCTAATAAAGGTTTGTGATCTGTAACAATGGTGAATGACCTGCCATACAGATATTCATGAAATTTCTTAACAGCTGCAACGACTGCTAATGCCTCCTTGTCCAGTTGGCTATAATTCCTCTCTGCTTTGGACAAAGTGCGAGAGTAAAATGCAATAGGGGCTTCCCTTCCACTGGGAAGCCTGTGACTCAAACCCCCACTCCAAAGGGATGCATCACAAGTCAGAATAACAGGCAAATTCTCAGAGAATTGTATCAATACAGCATCAGATGTGATTAATCTCTTAATACTGTTAAATGCTGATTGTTCCTTCCTCCCCCAAATCCAAACAGTCTTCTTATCAAGCAGGCGATGTAAAGGTTCAGCAATGGATGCTTTGTGAGGTAGAAACATGTGATAAAGTTAATAAGTCCAAGGAAGGCTTGTAAGTCTGTCTTGCATCTAGGTTTAGGGGCTTCCTTGATTGCTTTAACCTTGGCATCAGTAGGGTGGATGCCATGCTTGTCAATCATGTACCCCAGGAACTCAACTCTGTCTGTTTTGAGTGTGCATTTGTCTTCCTTGACTTTTAAACCCGCTTTTCTGAATCTGGTAAGGACTTCTCTGAGTCTCTCTTGAAGCTGAGTGTCATTTTCAGCAGAGATTAACACATCATCAAAATAAGGCACTACTCCTGGCAGACCTTGCAACATTCTCTCCATAAGGCTTTGAAAAATGCCAGGTGCCACGCTTACTCCAAATTGTAGTCTTTACATTTGAAAGCACCTCTATGAGTCACAATTGTTTGTGCCTCTGCAGTGGCATCATCAACTGTTAATTGTTGATATGCCTGAGCCAAGTCCAGTTTGGCAAATACTGTACCCCTGCCAAGGGAATGGAGCAGATGATGCACAACTGGTACTGGGTATGCTCTGCTGCAGCGCATGTTTAAGTGTCCCCTTATAGTCACCACAGATTCTCACTGACCCATCAGCCTTGACTGGTGTGACTATGGGTGTTTCCCATCTGGAGTGGTCAGTAGGCTCTAAAACCCCTTGAGCAATAAGTTTATCTAATTGTGCATCAATTTTTTCCTTTAAAGCAAGTGGAACCCTCCTGGGCTTTAAATGAATTGGGGGCACCTTGGGGTCTAGGCTGAAAGCAATAGGGGTCCCCATATACTTGCCCAGTCCTTCACTGAAGACCTCTGGAAACTCAGACTTCAAGGCCTCCTCCCATTCAGAGTTGCTCACGTGATTGATGCCAGTCACCTCGATGCATAGTGGCTTGAACCACTCAAGTCCCAGCAAGCTTGGGCGATCCTTGTCCACGATGGTCAGAGGCAAACGTTTGGTGCGGCCTTTAAACTGCACGTTGAAATCTCTTGCTCCAACTACTGGAATCTTGTTCCCTTGGTAGTCTTTAAGAGTCAGTGCTTGCTTCTGGAAATGCTTCTTCTGAATGTTGGGAAAGAGTCTGTGAATAGTGTCCCATGACAGCATAGATAAATATGAGCCTGAGTCCACTTCCATTTGGCAAGGCCTTCCTTCAATGAACACCTTCACGTGTACTTTTCTGCTGTTTAAGGGTGAAGAATGACCAATAGTGATTGTTTGGTGAGTTTCATTCTTGCCATTTGCTTCTGAATTTCGCCCCATCTTTTCCAGGAAATTGTTGGGCTTAAAGTCTTTGTCAGGAAATTTTTTCCTACTAGGTGGAGTTCTGGATGATTTGCAGACTCTGGCTAGGTGACCCCGTTTCTCACAACATAGGCAGATGGAGTCAAAGAACCTGCATTCAGTGCGGGGGTGCCCCCCCCACAGCCTCTGCAATAGAATCCTTGCCTGTTTTTTCCAGAGTCTTTTCTCTTCTTCTCCATTCTGAGTCTAAAATCCCTCCTCTGCCTCACTGCAATCTGAATCAGAGTCTATTTGTTCGCAATGGGTTGTTGTGGATTTTTCCACATCAGAATGGCTTGAGGCCTGGCTTGAGGCCTTGTTAATCTTTTTCATGGCCGCTGCTGAGGACTTGGTGGCTTCCGCTGAAACAGCTTCTTCAATGGCCTCTTTAAACGTGATCTTAGGTTTCATTAACAGTTTGCTTTGTAAGACCTTATCTTTGAGGCCTAAAACAAACCGATCATGCATGGCCTCTTCTACGTTGGTAAAATCACAAGCACCCCCAATGTCCCTTAAACTTGCCATGAAGTCATTAACATTCTTGCTTTCCCCTTGATCCCGACGGTAAAATTCGTGTCTCTTAATGAGGCACGATACTTGTGGGGCGTAATGGGCTCTTAAAAGTTTATCTAAATCAGGCCATTCCATTACCTTCAGCTCTGCAGCTCCCGCTAACGCCTTCACCATTTTGAAGACTGCCGGACCGCAGTGCGTGAGAAAGACCGCCCTCTTCCGTCTCTCGGGAATGTCAGCGAGGTCGTTTCCTTCCAGGTACATCTGGAAGCGATCCACATACGATTCCCAGTCTTCCACCGCCAGAGCGAACCGGGCTGGGGGGGTGTTCAGTGCAGCCATCTCACTCTGTTGCTTGTTCGTCGCGTCGTCTTTTCTTCAGGGAAATCCCATCCTCGTCGCCAGTGTTAAGTCTGCATGAAGAGTCAGACGCGAGGAGTTCCAGCAAAGAGTTTATTAAGTGACTACAGCTCGAATGGACCCGTCTTAGCTTAGCTACGGCTGCCTCTTATAGCCTGCAGCCATGGTTGCCAGCCAATGGGAGTGCAGGGTTTCTTCCTGCACTATTTAAACCAATACCTTTTGACATTTTACAAGAACAGTTCAAATAAACCAATAACATTCAAACCTACATACATAACAGTCTTGAAATGGTCCTCCTCTGAATCACCAATTATGAGAAGGCACTCACAGAGATAATGTTGCCATTTGGGTTCTCTGCTTGGAGATTGTTTCTCCTACATCTACTCCATGGAAACCTTGAAAGATTGTGAATTGCTTTACGGGGTCATTTTTAAGCTGTGATTTGAATTCATGCCATCTTGTACTTAATATATGCTGTAAACTGCCACCAAAGGCATATGATAACATATGTCATTTGTCATCCATCTGCTGTGCTGCAAAGAAAAATCCAATCTGCTACTATGAGTCCTTGATCTATTTTTACCCCTTTGCTGCTCAGTTTGGAATACGTTCAATGCACACATCATCATGAACTATTTCTTGCATAGCCTTCAGAAAAAAACGTATTTTACAGAAATGCAAGGTGTGAAGCGAAATAAATTGCTAGGTTTTGCTGAAAGCAATCACAGATCTAATAAATTATTTGCTTGGTTCACACATAAGTGTTAATATCCCTGTGTATATACAGATGTCAGGATAAAAGTGCAAGTAAAGCCAATAGAAAATTGTTCCCATACAAACAGAATAGCTGCATTCATATAATCTTCTCATTATAAGTTACATATGCTGAGAACCGGGGAGAAACATTATCATCAGTCACAATAGGCCTGAATTGCAAAGTCAGTCATGATCAGCCCAAATTTCAAAGTCCCTCAATAAAAAGATATAACTGTTCAGAATAAGACTTGAGCTAATTTGCTTTAAAACTGGACTTTATTCCACTTTAATCCACTACCTACAAGCAACTCCACATGCTTTGTCTTCCGTCCCTTCCTTTCTTCCAAATAACAAACTGAACAGCAGTACTTGAAGTACTTATTTCATTAATGTGTTACATTCAAATCTCAGCCAGTGGTCTTATCTAGCCAGTTACATCTGGTTCTTGCAAATTGGTTTTTAAGTTCTTCCACTTCCTCTGAGTAAGAGACAGGGAACCAACTAGAGAAAGCTCACCATCTCCAGCAGCTGGCACAGGCTGTTTGCTTCCACTCCCTCCATGCCTGCAGCCTGCACTCTTACAATCTATTCTTTGGTTGCATTCCCTTTATTGTCTACATGACTGCTTCATCTGCATCCATAGTTCTGTTAGTGCATGCACTGCTGTGGCTCATGAATAAAGCATCTTTTCCTTATTGGAGAAGATCCACAATAAGAAACCAATATACTGGTCAAATCTGGGTGAAACAGATTACTGCTGTCAAAATCAGTCATTACCTAATTTAGAAAGCATCCCTAATCCCTACTACCGTGTTTCCCCGAAAATAAGACACTGTCTTATATTTTTTTTGGCTCCCAAAAACACACTAGGTCTTATTTTCGGGGTAGGTCTTATATATTTATGGTGTCAAATAGTGGGTGTGAGTGTGTAGGGGGGGGTGTTTCGCGGGTGCACGGTTGCTCCCTGAAAAGTCTTCCTGGAACTGGAGATTTACACTAGGTCTTATTTTTGGGGTAGGTCTTATATTAGGGCAGGTTTAGAAAATAGTGCTAGGTCTTACTTTCGGGGTAGGTCTTATTTTCAGGGAAACACGGTATAAAGATATCAGGGAAACAAATTTTCTAAGGATCCTGATTCTGAAGTAACAAATAACAGATAGTCAGAGTTGGAAGGGACCTTGTAGGTCATCTAGTCTAACCCCCAGCCCAAGCGGGAGACCCTACACCATTTCTGACAAATGGCAGTCCAATCTCTTCTTGAAAGTCTCAAGTGTTGGAGCTCCCACAACTTCCGAGGGCAAGGTGTTCCATTAGCTGATTGTTTTCACTGTCAGAAAGTTTCTCCTTATTTCCAGGTTAAATCTCTCCTTGTTCAGTTTCCACCCATTATTCCGTGTCTGGCCTACAGGCACTTTAGAAAATAGCTTGACCCTTCCTCTCTGTGGCAGTCCCTCAAATATTGGAACACTGCTATCATGTCTCCCCTGGTCCTTCTCTTTACTAGACTAGCCAAGCCCAGTTCCTGTTTGTTTTAGTCTCCAGTCCTCTAATCATCCTGGTTGCTCTTCTCTGTATTTTTTCTAGAGTCTCAACATCTTTTTTATAATGTGGTGACCAAAACTGGATGCAGTACTGTAGGTGTGATCTTACTAAGGCTTTATAGAGTGGTATTAGTACCTCACTTGATCTTGATTGTATCCCTCTGTTAATACAACTTAAGATTGCATTAGCTTTTTTGGCTGCTGCTGCACACTGCTGGCTCATATTTAGCTGGTTGTCCACTAAGACTCCAAGATTCCTCTTACAGTTACTGTTATTGAGCCTGGTTTCGCCCAGTCTATATGTGTACTTTTGGTTTTTCTTGCCTAAGTGTAGGACTTTACTTTTCTCTACATTAAATTTCATTTTGTTAGATATGGCCCAGTGTTCTAGTCTATCAAGAGCCATCTGAATCTTGAGCCTATCTTCTTGGGTGTTAGCTATTCCTGCCAGCTTAGTATCATCTGCAAATTTGGTAAGTTCCCCTTCTGTTCCATCATCTAAGTCATTAATGAAGATATTGAAGAGTACTGGGCCTAAGACGGAACCTTGTGGCACCCCACTGCTTACTTCCCTCCATGTAGACTTAGACCCATTAAGGACTACTTGTTGAGTACGGTTTGTCAGCCAGTTGCGAGTCCATCTAGTGGTGGTGCTATTTATTCCACTTTTTTCTAGCTTACTAAGATGGAGGTTGTGGTCTACTTTGTCGAATGCCTTGCTGAAATCTAAATATATTATGTCCACAGTATTTTGCTGGTCTACTAATTTAGTCACTTTGTTGAAGAATGAAATAACATTGGTTTGGCATGATCTGTTCTTAACAAACCCATGCTGACTGCTAGTTGTTACTTTACTTGTTTCTATATGTTGGCAGATCTGTTTTTTTTATTATCTTTTCCAGTATCTTCCCGGGTATTGATGTTAGGCTGATTGGAAACAAATTTTCTAAGGATCCTGATTCTGAAGGATCCTGATTCTGATAGGAATCTTAGAAAAATGTGTTTTCTTGAAACTGAAGCACTGTCTATGCAATAGACTTTACCAGTACTAATTTTATAGGACAAGGCAACTAAAACACAATGACAAGCAAGTAGGTAAGATATTGTATTTACAAGGAATTGTATTATGTTAACAAGTTGGGGAACAAGATTTAAGATTGCTTTGAAGACTTTTGTTGCATTAGCCCACAGTATCTCTTAAAGTTCTTTGTCTCTGCAATTGTTTTTATGAAGATCAGTTCTGCTTAACAGGCCCTATAATTTTTGGAATCTCCTAATCTGTGGATTACACTGATTATGTCTCATTTTAAGGAGGAGGAGGAGGAGAATTATTTTCCCTCCACTACTTGTCCAGCCTTCCCACAATCTCTCACAGACATTTTAAGAGTATGAATGATCCTAATCAACATCTAATCTTTTATAACTACTGCCATTTAAATCTCTCCCTTCTTTCTTTCTTCCTGACTTTTTTTCATGCCATACTGATAAATTTGCCTTGAACTTCTTGGGCTTGAAGCTGGGGACATTTGGTTTGTTAACGTAATTGGCATTACTGTTTTGGTAAATACTAGTTGCTTTCAATATAACTTCCACAAATATGGCTAAAATGTTTCAATTCATTTTCCTGAACATGAGGATTATAAAACATAAAAAAAGAAATCTACAATATCTTTTAAAAAGTCAACTTCTCAGGCAGGGGTGGGATCCGACAGGGTTAACTACCGGTTTGTGGTGATTTACGATGTTCGGTGATTTACGATGTGCTTCTCTGCACGCTGCGCGTGCGCGCCTGTAAATCTTCGTTAGCAGCGTTTGAAACAATACTTTTTTCCTGCTTTTCCACCGCAGCTGTGCCTCGCACGGCAGCTGAAGTTGAAAAAGCAGGAAATAAAGATCAGGTAAGAGCCCAGGCAGGCGGGTGGGCCAAAACAGCAGCAGACATAGAACCAGTTCTATGTCTGCTGCTCTTCAGAGCTACCGGTTCTACAGAGCCAGACAGAACCGGTAGAAACCCACCCCTGTTCTCAGGGAAGGAGAAGAAAGAAAAGCAGCTTAATGCAGGCTCTCAGCAACAATTCCTCGCTAGAAGAGATGCTGGTTCAAATCTTGATTCAGTCAAAGAAAGTTGCAGAGTGAACTTGGACAAATGACAAATCTCTTTGCCTAACATACAATACCTGAGTGCAATCTTGTGAAGATCAAAGAAATAGACTGAATACAATGCTTTCAGCTCTGTCAAAAATATTGAATATAAATAAATGATATACCCAGTACATCGCTGAGTTGCACTGGACCTTCTAACAGTTGATCTCTCAATTGATGCTCAAGACACACATTAAATTATAAAACACAAACTACAAAATAATAGATGTTTGTTGTTATATCCAAGCACTTTCCACAGCTTTGATTAAATAGCAAGTTGTCTCTATTTCCAAACAATGCCCAGGACCTGACCATTCCCTGGAGCTATATAAAGTCATAAAGGCTTTTTATGAGCAAGTGGGGTTTTAAAATAGAGTGCCATAATTTTCTAAACATTGTTTGTTTTTAAGCTATTTTGGTTTACTTAAATTGAATTTTCTACATGTGGAAGTCTAATTGTATACACTGATCCCTGGAGAGTAATGTTCTTTCTTTATACTTTCAAGTCTAACCAATAGCACTTGCTTGTTATATGCCCAACTATAAACTGAGGAAAGACATCACATTTATGTTGCAAAAAGGACAGGATTTTATTATGAAATAACTCAAGAACCAAGAAGATTCATAAATGACAACTTCACTTTCTTTGACAACAGAACTTCAGCTTAAAGTTACTGGTCCATTGCAACAAGGAAGAACTGATGACAGCAGAAAAGCAATTTCACAGTCATTAATTTGTTCTCCTATTTGAGCTAAGGAAGCTTCCAAAATGTGAAAATAACTTCTCAATTTTCAAGTTCATGAACATGGTGTTATAAGTTGTTTACCTGTCTTTGGCTGTGGTAAGAAGAGCTCTAATGACAACTGGTTTTCAATTATGGGAAAGCAATTGGGTATTTGGATAGGATAACTCATTAATTGTCATACTTTTGTTCAAGAATCTCTTGTGAGAGAGATGAATATATTTGATAAGAGAAAGTGACGATTCCATGCCATTAAAGTAGAAAAATGAAAATGATATTCTTGATGCAAAGAAGAACGAAGGGAAAAGGAGATTGGAAGAAATATTTCTTTAAAAGTTGGACGATCTGTTACAAACCATTTTCTGGAGCCGTCTCATCACAGCAGAATGAAGATGAGACTCAGGAATGAGAAAGCATGCCATTTGAACTTATTATCTTTTATGGTTGTGTCCAAGCCTTCTCCAGATTATCTGCTTCTGGAAAGTCAACAGAGGCTGAAATAAGCTCTACTGTAGACATAGGAGATGTAGAATCTGCACACAGGAGATGTAGAATACAAAAAGAATCTATATTGGGAGCAAAAGATGGCCAATGAAGTCTATGCTTTAAAGAGAAATTGCCATAAATAAATATGAAAAGGACTCTATAAAGAACTGGAGTTGGGATAGGCAGTCTTCTTTAATTGATGTAAGTAAATTAGTATTTTAAGATTTGTATGTAGTTTTTATTCATTCCCTAGTTCAAAATAACAAGAAGCTGTATCACCAATTTTCAGTGATTATGGTTAGGGGTCACTTTGAGATTTTCTGGATTAAAGATTGACCTAGAGTCACAGGATGCACTCCTTGAATTAGAGTTATGCAAATACTGATGTGATATTTCCTTTTCCCTTTTATAACATACTTACATGGCTGGAGAAAACAAGCCCATAAAAGTCACATTGCAATGTTAACATTTGATAATTTTTGAGAGCTATTTGTGTTTGACCATATGATATGGAGCATTATAAATTAGGAGATATGTTTGGCTATTAGTGATAGGATAGCAAGTGATAGGAAGACAAATGTTTGTATTTGGCAATTTTGGAAAGAGCCAGTTTAGCTAATGGAGTTCATAGATATTTGTACTATAGATACAAAGAAGGACAAAAATATAAAAGAACGTATTAGAGTTTGATCAATTGAATTCTGCAAAAGGGAATACTAATCTCAACAATTCCATCCTTAGCTTCCCCTTCAAATGCTTTTCATGTTGGAGACAATTACAGCAAGAAAAATACAATTACACATGCAGATATGGTTCACTCAGACTCTACAAATAGATTCAAACACAGTAAGAACTACTCATTGAAGGCTGGAAGATACTAAGGATACTAAGTACTTACAAACTGGTGGAAGGAGAAAATCAGATCTCAAGAAGGAAGGAGAAATATTAAGAAAAAATTGAAACACTCGTACAATACAAAGACCATTAGGCTACATGTATGAACCTTTACTTAGACTTGATACAGAGCAGAAGAAATTAAAAAAAACCTGTAGGGCAAAATGAGTCAAAACTTTAAAGAAACTAATACAACACAACAGTGGAAAGAAATATTAACTAAATCTGCAAAAGTTACACATAACTTAAAGGAAAATTGGTACAAAGTGTTCTATAGATGAAACAATAAAAAATAATTATTCTATCAATAATAACTAAGATAAACAAATCATACAGTAATAAATGTTGCAAATGCTGTGAAAGAAAAGAAATGTTTTATCACATGTGGTGGACCCTGAAAAGATATTCCTAGTACAAGGCAGAAAATTTTGAAATTTAAATTTGAAATGAAACCACAATGCTTCTTTATTAGGTATAATTTTAGAAAAAAAATCAAATAGAAACATTATAGTTAAATGAGACATATGCTTACCGCAGCAAATACAAATTTTGTTCCACATTGGAAGATACAGTTCAGGCAATGTTTGACTGGGAGCTTTGATGAATACACACCCGTAAAGAAACAATTCACACATATATAAGTCCAACCAAATTTAAGCAACTGTGATTCCCATACAATAAGCACATTATGCAACATGAAAAATATAATCAGATGTTGGTGGTTGAGGGAGAAAGCAAGGGATTGTGAAGACTGGCTGGGAAACTGTCATGGAGCATTCAACATGAAAAATCACATCACTGCAGCAGCAGCCAATAGCACTGAAGCAACTGAGCTTTTCCAAATTTTATTTCCTTGGAAATAAATGGATTCTGGATTTTAGAATTAGTCCATTTCAGATCTTTGTTCAAAAATTGTTTACTATGTTCCATTGTTTCACCTAATTAATGGTCATGACAACAAGTGTTTTAGTAGTAGATAGATAACAAAAATTCTGAGGTAATCTGCAGCAGTTTTTTTTCTACAAATTTATATCCTTCTTTCATATTTTGTATGAAAAAAGGCAAATAATTTTATACTTATAATATGAATACCCTAAGCTGTAATTGATATTGATAGACTAATATATTTTCTCTTTCTCTGTTCTTGATATTTCAAATTATCTACACAATAGACTGCTAATAATTTTAATTAATAATAAAAAGATCATTGAAACAATATAATGCATCAAGATTATAATAATGTAATAAGTAAGAGGGAAAGAAAAAGAAAAAAATAGAACATAGAAAGCTTTCAAAGGAAGCTTTTATTCAACTTTCATTGTTTTATGTAGCTCATATTTATT
The DNA here is from genome assembly GCA_009733165.1 of Naja naja. NCBI lineage: Eukaryota > Metazoa > Chordata > Lepidosauria > Squamata > Elapidae > Naja > Naja naja. The sequence goes on along the minus strand of CM019149.1, from coordinate 102,599,310 downwards.
CTATTATTCATTATAAATTAATGCTTTAATCACACTCCTGCTTTGTTAACACAAGCTTAAATAAAGCAAGGGATTTATTTATTTAAAAATCAAAAGCCAATTTGGAAAGATATTCTGAGAGACAGATGTATCAGGTTAGTGATATCAGTGTTCAGAAATGAAATCAGTGGTTATCCATGCCAGTAACACAGTAACTGATGTATACCAATAACTTTAACATTTAGGCATTCTTAACTTGTAAAGAATATACTACTTCATAATTCTTCTGAGTGACTAGGATATTTTATACCTGCTGCTTTACAAGTTCTTAATGTTTTATAGTCACTATTCATATTTTATTCAAAGTCTTCAAGTTCAAATTATTTTTTATCAAGTTTACATTAAATAGTGGTAATAGTTATTTAGTTAGTCTGCTGTTTCATAAATGTTTATCATTAGTTTCTGGAATAGCAGTATGTTGAGTGCATGTAAAAATCATAAATGTATTTCATGCGAGTTGTACCTATTTGAAGAAGTGGTATATTCCTAAAGAATCCATAGATATTTTTTCCAGAATATCCAAAATTACTTGCAAATGAAGTTAGTACTGGAGAGATCGTATTTAGCAATCAGACTGATGTTCAATCTAGTCCTGAACAGGCATAGAAGATCTTTGTGGTCTCTTTTAATATGTTTTGAGATAGTTTGACTCAGTCTGAAATATTTGGATCTGTAACTACATATGTCTGTGTCCTGAAACTATAGGAGCAATTTCAGTGAAGAACAGTGAGACTTTTTTGTCTGCCATCTAGACTGTTAGAGAGAAAGGATAAAAAATGAATGCATTTTAATGAATGGCCATAGAAATAGCAAGATCCAGAGAGGGCCTTGGTGGTTCAGGCTGTTAATAGCCTAGCACTTAGTTCCAGCTGCCTGTAATTATTGCAGGCTCGAATCCCACCAGGCTCAAGGTTGACTCAGCCTTCCATCCTCTCGGGTAGGTAAACTGAGGACCCAAGATTGTTGGGGGCAATAAGATGACTTTGTAAAATGCCGCTTAGTAATAAGCAGGCATACAATGGAAGGAAGGCTATTGCTGAGCATTGGGTTGTATCCCAAAAATTGTAAGCCGCCCTGAGTCTCCGGAGAAGGGTGGGATATAAATATGAATTTAAAAAAAATGACTTAGACTGTTTAAATGCTGGTGTTGTTTTGTGACATTTTAAAATAAAAATGTTGGGTCCTGTGTGCAATAAAGACATTTAAATAAAGAGTGATTTGACCTTGTAACTGTAGACATTTTGTATGTAGACACAAATGTCTCAGGCATACTCATAAAAATACTGTGTTGAACAGCTGAAACAGACTGAAGGCCATTCAGTTTGAAAAGAAGGTATACCTGTTGTCTTTTACATAAAGTTCAATTGGCATGGTTGCTGCTTTTACCATTCCACAGAGAAGAAGAAAAAGAAGGTTCATGTGACAAGTATCCTTGTGGTTTTGATATTCAGACACAGTGGGATGTCTGTAGAAAGGCTGTAATGCAACTAAAGAGTAACCTAGCAGTAAGAACAATTAACCAGTGGAATAGCTTGCCTTCAGAGGTTGTGGGTGCTCTGCAGTGGTGGGATTCATTTTTTTTTACTACCAGTTCTGTGGGTGTGGCTGGTGGGCGTGGCAGGGGATGGATACTGTAAAATCTCCATTCCCTCCCCACTCCTGGGGGAAGGTTACTACCAGTTCTCCAAACTACTCAAAATTTCTGCTACCGGTTCTCCAGAACTGGTCAGAACCTGCTGAATACCACCTCTGGTGCTCTGTCACTGGAGATCTATTATTCATTCAGTTACTCATTCTGTTGTTCTGTTATTTGTAACAAAAAGAATAAATAACCTGGGATATTGCTTGGTGTCACTCAAGCAACTTCTCAGAGCAGCATGATTTCTTAAAATGTTTTATCTGGGCTGTGGAACTGCATTATAAATTTCAGCTCATTATACAGGTTCATGAACTTATACAGAGATGAAATTGGCTACTTTTCAGACGGCTGCAGAAAGAAGATTGGCAAGCAAAATGAAAGCCAGGTATGGATTTTATGAATGAGTTTCTGGGAACAGCATATTCCAGCTCTCAAATTAGCAGTGCATTTTAAAGTGTCCACAGTGGAGCAGCTCACTGAAGTGAAGCTACAGTTTGCAACTACAAATTGTGTGATATAATTTGCCCCAATTTAGGGATTATTTACACATTATAGAACCCACACAGAAGCTGTCAAAAAAAACACAAACTTCTCCCAAATTTGAATCCTCTGGGTCTAAGATTGCAGTACCCGTTTATGATGCTTGATGATGAACAGCATGTGGAGGCTGTGGGCAGGGGAGTGGGTATTATGTGAAGAGAAGCCTACTATCCATTCCCTTTGTTATGTATGTAGGTTTGAATGTTATTGGTTTATTTGAACTGTTCTTGTAAAATGTTAAATGGTATTGGTTTAAATAGTGCGGGAAGAAGCCCTTCACTCCCATTGGCTGGCAACTATGGCTGCTGGCTATAAGAAGCAGCCGTAGCCCAGCCAACTCGGGTCCATTCGAGCTGTAGTCACTGAATAAACTCTTTACTGAAGCTCCCACATTTGACTCTTCATGCAAACTTAACACTGGCAACAAAGGTGGGATTTTCCTGAAGAAGAGACAACGCGGAAGGCGAACAGAAGAGCGAGATGGCTGCGCTGAACACCCCCCCAGCCACGTTCAATCCGGTGGCGGAAGACTGGGAATCGTATGCGGATCGCTTCCAGATGTACCTGGAAGGAAACGACCTCGCCGATATTCCCGAGAGATGGAAGAGGGCACGCACTGTGGTCCGGCAGTCTTCAAGATGGCGAAGGCGTTGGTGGGAGCTGCAGAACTGAAGGTAATGGAATGGCCTGACTTGGAAAAGCTTTTAAGAGCCCATTACACCCCACAAGTATCGTGCCTCATTAAGAGACACGAGTTTTACCGTCGGGATCAAGGGGAAAGCGAGAATGTTAATGACTTCATGGCAAGTTTAAGGGACATTGGGGGTGCTTGTGACTTTACCAACTTAGAAGAGGCCATGCATGATCAGTTTGTCTTAGGCCTCAAAGATAAGGTCTTACAAAGCAAACTGTTAATGAAACCTAAGATCACGTTTAAGGAGGCCATTGAAGAAGCTGTTTCAGCGGAAGCCACCAAGTCCTCAGCAGCGGCCATGAAAAGATTAACAAGGCCTCAAGCCAGGCCTCAAGCCATTCTGATGGGGAAAAATCCACAACAACCCATTGTGAACAAATAGACTCTGATTCAGATTGCAGTGAGGTGGAGGAAGGGATTTTAGACTCAGAATGGAGAAGAAAAGGAAAGACCCTGGGAGAAAGAGGCAAGAATTTTATTGCAGAGGCTGTGGGGGGCATCCCGCACTGAATGCAAGTTCTTAGACACCATCTGCCTACGTTGTGAGAAAAGGGGTCACCTAGCCAGAGTCTGCAAATCATCCAGAACTCCACCTAGTAGGAAGAAATTTCCTGAAAAGGATTTTAAGCCCAACAAATTCATTGAAAAGATGGGGCGCAATTCAGAAGCAAACGGGAAGAATGAAGCTCATCAAACAATCACCATTGGTCATTCTTCACCCTTGAGAAGCAAAAAAGTACACGTGAAGGTGTTCATTGAAGGAAGGCCTTGCCAAATGGAAGTGGACTCAGGCTCTTATTTATCTATGGTGTCATGGGACACTATTCACAGGCTACTTCCCAACATTCAGAAGAAACATTTCCAGAAGCAAGCACTGACTCTTAAAGACTACCAAAGGAACAAGATTCCAGTAGTTGGAGCAAGAGATTTCAACGTGCAGTTTAAAGGCCACACCAAACGTTTGCCTCTGACCATCGTGGACAAGGATCGCCCAAGCTTGCTGGGACTTGAGTGGTTCAATCCACTAGGCATCGAGGTGACTGGCATCAATCACATGAGCAACTCTGAATGGGAGGAGGCCTTGAAGTCTGAGTTTCCAGAGGTCTTCAGCGAAGTACTGGGCAAGTATATGGGGACCCCTATCACTTTCAACCTAGATCCCAAGGTGCCCCCAATTTGTTTAAAGGCCAGGAGGGTTCCATTTGCTTTAAAGGAAAAAATTGATGCACAATTAGATAAATTAATTGCTCATGGGGTTTTAGAGCCCACTGATCACTCCAGATGGGAAACACCCATAGTCACACCAGTCAAGGCTGATGGGTCAGTAAGAATATGTGGAGACTATAAGGGGACACTGAACCATGCGCTGCAGCAGAGCGCATATCCAGTTCCAGTGGTGCATCATCTGTTACATTCACTTGGCAGGGGTACAGTCTTTGCCAAATTGGACTTGGCCCAGGCATATCAACAACTAACAGTTGATGATGCCACTGCAGAGGCCCAAACCATTGTGACTCACAGAGGTGCCTTCAAATGTAAAAGGTTACAATTTGGAGTAAGCGTGGCACCAGGCATTTTTCAAAGTCTTATGGAAAGAATGCTTCAAGGACTGCCAGGGTAGTGCCTTACTTTGATGATGTGTTAATCTCTGCTGAAAATGACACTCAGCTTCAAGAAAGACTCAGAGAAGTCCTTACCAGATTCAGAAAAGCGGGGTTAAAAGTCAAGGAAGAAAAATGCACATTAAAACAGACAGGGTTGAGTTCCTGGGCTACATGATTGACAAGCATGGCATCCACCCTACTGATGCCAAGGTTAAAGCAATCAAAGAAGCCCCTAAACCTAAATGCAAAACAGATTTGCAAGCCTTCCTTGGACTCATTAACTTTTATCACATGTTTCTACCTCAAAAGGCAACCATTGCTTAACCTTTGCACAGATTGCTTGATAAGAAGGCTTTTGGATCTGGGGAGGAAGGAACAATCAGCATTTAACAGTATTAAGAGACTAATCACATCTGATGCTCTATTGATACAGTTCTCTGAGAATTTGCCTGTTGTACTGACTTGTGATGCATCCCCTTTTGGAGTGTGGGGGGGGGTTTGAGCCACAGGCTTCCCAGTGGGAGGGAAGCCCTATTGCATTTACTCTCGCACTTTGACCAAAGCAGAGAGGAATTATAGCCAACTGGACAAAGAGGCATTGGCAGTTGTTGCAGCTGTCAAGAAATTTCATGAATATCTGTATGGCAGGACATTTACCATTGTTACAGATCACAAACCTTTGTTAGGCATTGTGGCAGGAGACAAACCTACACCTCTATCCTGTCACCAAGAATGCTGAGGTGGACTGAATTTCTTGCAGCTTATTCATACAAACTGATTCACAGGCCTGGCAAGGACATTGGACATGCTGATGCACTGAGTCGTTGCCCACTGCCTTGCCACAAGGAGGACTTTGAACCTGAAACACACACCTTTTTCCTAGAAACTGTTGCTAAGCTTCCAGTTCATGCTGCTGAAATTGCCAGAGAGACTGCCAAAGACACTGTGTTGGCTCCTGTTATAGGCTGGATTAAGAAAGGTTGGCCTCTTCAAGATCTACCTCACCTTGCCCAACCTTTTAAATCCAGGCAAACTGAATTATCTGTATTAAGAGGATGTATTTTGTGGGGTAACAGGGTGGTTATTCCTGCAAAACTGCAAAGAGAGGTTTTGGAAATGTTACATGAGGGTCATCCTGGGATTGTAAGGATGGAGGGATTGGCCAGGAGTTATGTATGGTGGCCAGGTATTGACAAAATGGTTGAAAATGGGTTGCATCTTGTCCCAATTGCCAGGTAATCAGGCCTGCCCCACCTCACGCCCCCCCACAGGAATGGGAATGTCCTAGGGGACCATGGTCTAGGATCCACATTGATTTCGCAGGTCCTACTAGAGGGCACACTTTTCTGGTTATAGTAGATGCATATTCCAAATGGCTCAAGGTATTTCCCATGACATCCACCACAACTGATGCTGTCATCAAGCAGCTCAGAAAACTGTTTGTAACCCATGGGTTACCTGATGTTCTTGTCTCTGACAATGGCCCTCAATTTACATCTAACATTTTTGAATCCTTTCTAGCACAACAGGGTATCAGACATGCCCTTACTGCCCCTGGGCACCCTTTGGCTAATGGCGGGCTGAACGCATGGTGCGCTTTACCAAAGAGAAGCTCCAGCAACTGGGTCCTGGGGACATCACTGAGAAGCTTGAAAAACTTCTTAGTGTTCAGCACATCACTGCTAGCCCATCTACTAACTTATCCCCAGCAGAGTTGTTGATGGGTAGGAAATTTAGGTCTTCCCTTGACCGCCTTCATCCCACTTATGCACCCAGCACCACTGGATTCCACTTCCAAAGTTCGTACATTCAGTGTGGGTGATTCTGTTTATGCTAAGAACCTCATAGGTGAACCTTTGTGGATTCCTGCTAAAATAACTCAGATCACAGGCCCTTGTTCTTACAGGGTACAAACAGAGGATGGACTCCTCTGGAGCAGGCACATTGATCAACTCAGATCCAGGTTCCCTCTGGAACATCGCCCCTGTCTCTCTCTGGTTCCCTCACCTGTTGTCCCTTCTAGGGGGGAAGGGGAGGAACAGGAGGAAAATCAGCAAGCAAGAATCAACCCCTGTGTAATGAGCCATTATGACAGGAACCATCCCGAACCCTGTCACGATGCCAAGATCCATCCTTAGAAGTGGAGGATTGCACATCACTACCTGATTTGGGTGCTGACATTGGAATGGAGATGGGTTGGGAGGAGAGACCAGATTCTAACAGTCTAACAGGGTCTCCTTTCACAGGAAGTCCCAACAGGGAAATGTCAGCAGACACATTTCCTCTCTCACTGGGTGAGAACGTTAAAACTTCTGAACCACGAAGGTCTCAATACACGTAAGAGCCCCACCTATTTAAAAGAATACATTAGATAGGTTGGGGTTTGGTATGGACTGAACCTAGTGGGGAGGGGTGTTATGTATGTAGGTTTGAATGTTATTGGTTTATTTGAACTGTTCTTGTCAAATGTTAAATGGTATTGGTTTAAATAGTGTGGGAAGAAACCCATTGGCTGGCAACTACGGCTGCTGGCTATAAGAAGCAGCCGTAGCCCAGCCAACTTCGGGTCATTCAAGCTGTAGTCACTGAATAAACTCTTTACTGAAGCTCCCGCATTTGACTCTTCATGCAAACTTAACACCCTTATTGTTCAGAGATTTTATATTCTGCCTACAGTCTGATTTAATGTAAATATTTCTAATCTTTTTCTAGGATGGCATATACAATCACCAGTAAGTTTCAGATGTGCAGGTGCATACAAATACAGTAATGTAATATAGCACAAAATAATTGAAGCCCAAAATAAATGAAGTCTAGCACAAAATAGCAAACTTGAAGCATTCCCACTATATAATTTTTTTTTAAAAAAAACATAAGTTGTATATATATATATTTGTGTGCATTTATAATTTGGATCGAAAAGCCATTTGTAAATAAGATCAAAAATCATCAACACAGTGAGAAGGGACTGAATATAGAATTTAAGTAAAATCTGAAAATTTAACTGAAGGATTAACCATGGCAAATTATCTGAAATAAGAAAGTTTGAATGTTGTAGAAAGAAATTAATAAAGAAATGATTACATAGGCATTCCCAATCCTATAGTAGTTCTCATGATAAAATAGGATTTTGATAAATTACTAATCCTGGGTTAGCAACAATGGTATTTTTGTACATTACAATGGTTCATTTAAAAGTTACTTGTAATTCATCTCATGTGCAACCTGCTTCCCTATAACTGTGTCTTACTCCCCACACATCTTTCCCAAATTCAAATCCTACATCAGTGTAATCATTCTAGGCATCTGATGAAGTGAGGTGCAACTTAATGACTTATGCTTTTGCTAAAAATTGTTAGTGGGAAAAGATGCTTCAAAATGTCTGTTTTGTTTTTACTTCCATGAACTGACACACTTTTCTTACAATAACTATGCCTTACAAATACCTAATAAGGTCTATGTTGAATAGACAATGTAGTAGTCTATAAATTTAGTCCATAAATCTATAAAATTATTTCTAGTGGCATCCAATAGATTTGTCTAGAACCCAGATGCAACAGGGCATAATTTGAAATAAATTTTAATTTACCTAAGGAAAAGTGCAAAGCTTTGCACTTCTATCCTCTTGCTGACCTCCTTCAAGAGTTATGCATTTCTCGGTTTATCAAGAGCTCAACACTGCGTTACCACAGAGTTGGATT